>PISX010021010.1:0-34555 GCA_004024625.1 Mellivora capensis
TTTTTTTTTTAACATTTTAAAAGATTAATTTTTTTTTTTAAATTTCTTTTCAGCGTAACAGAGTTCATAGTTTTACACCACACCCAGTGCTCCATGCAATGCGTGCCCTCCACAATACCCACCACCTGGCTCCCCCAACCTCCCACCCCCCGCCCCTTCAAAACCCTCAGGTTGTTTTTCAGAGTCCATAGTCTCTCATGGTTCAATCAATGTGATAGAACAAATCAATAAGAGAAGAGAGAAGAACCACATGGTCCTCTCAATTGATGCAGAAAAAGCATTTGACAAAATCCAGCATCCGTTCCTGATTAAAACCCTTTAGAACTTTTGATTTTATTAAAAGTATAAAGGCTTATTCATAATGTTCATAAATTGGTTAAGCCCTGCAATCTCCAAATTGTTGCTTAAACCAGTAGTTTCATCTCTTTTCTTATCATAAATCTCTGATTAGGCCAAAATGTAATTTGTGTTACCAAGTCTACTTACATTTCTTCAACCAAAATGTTTTGATTT
The DNA here is from genome assembly GCA_004024625.1 of Mellivora capensis. Lineage (NCBI taxonomy): Eukaryota > Metazoa > Chordata > Mammalia > Carnivora > Mustelidae > Mellivora > Mellivora capensis. Next base: position 514 of record PISX010021010.1, read on the forward strand.
TCAGTTTACGATGTATCTCTAAGTAGAGTAACTTATTTAAAAAAGAAATATGGGGCACATGGGTGGCTCTGTCAGTTAGGTGGCCGACTCTTGGTTTCCACTCAGTGTATGATCTCACGGTCCTGGGATCGAGCCCCATGTTGGGCTCCACACTCATCAGGGAGTCTGCTTGAGGTTTCTCTCTATCCCTCTCCTTTTTGCTCTTTCTCTCTCTCTAAAATAAATTAAAAGATCTTTAAAATAAATAAACAAAAAAAATACACCCGGCATACCTTATCCTAAAAAGTATTCTAGAAATGCTTATTAATATTAGAAGGTTTTTTTTTAATAAAAGAGTTATTTTTAAAGAGAAATATAATAAGGAGAGAGATACTTTTAAAATCATATCGTAAGCTTCTCAGACCTATCCTTCCTAATTGTTTTATTAGAATATTTTATCAATTAAAATAACTTGACAATTGTTATTGAATAGAATTCAATAGAAATTTCTTCCGAGGATTTGTTTTAATGACACTTAACCTATATTATGAAAACATGAAAATATTTTTAGTAGAATGTAACATTGAAAAAATAAAAATGCAGCAAGATGGGAATAATTTGACATTTTCTTTCTGAGAGAAATTTTGCAAAATTTTAAAAATCCTTAAATCCCTTCCTCCCTTATTCCCTCCTTTCCTCCCTTCCTTCTTTCCTTCTTTTCCACCTAGTATTGCCACTTAGGAATCTATCCTAAGGAAATTTCACAGAAACATAGAAAGATTTAGGTACAAGTTTATATTAGTATTCTTTGTAAAAGTGAAAAAGAATAAAGAATAAGTATCTATCTAGTAATAGGGGATTAAACTATTATACATCATATGATGAAAAAAAGCCACCAATAACATCATTACATTAAAAATTCTGAAGATGAGGGAAAATATCACCAGATAATAATGCTGTATTAAAATGGCAGAATACCATTGTATGTATACATCTCTAGAAAAAAGATTGAAGGATAATACATCAATATATTCATTTCTGATAAGTTATGGGTAGTTTAATTTCCTTGTTTTGTTCTTCTCAATCTCTTTAACTTTCCACAGTAAATATGTATGGTCTTCATAGTTGAAAAATGTAGCTTCTTCCTTTAGATAAGCCAAAGGAATTTAGTATTTTAAATGTTATTTTCTCATTTTGGTTAAAAATTCTTAAGTTAAAAAAACTCAATATCCTCATGTTTTTAATATATGTAAATGTTAATAAATAAACATTTGTGTGTTAATTATGTATATGTATGCATAAGGCATCTATGTGTGTATATAAATATGGCTTGTTTAATGTAAGTTGTTTACAGTATATTCTGATTAAAGCAATCAGTTTTAACTGAAAAGCACAATCAAAGGCCCAAAGTATTATATGGCTAGGTTACAGACAGTTGTTCTTTTTCCAGAGGTTCTATTCTAAAACTTGCATGTTGATATTCCTGAAAGCCCAATTTAAAAGAATTTTCTACTTTATTCTAAGCACTAATATAAAAAGTAAATTTTAGTATACTTGTGCACTGATAAAAATATTTGAATACATACGTTACCTTTTAATTATGAAGTATTCTAAGATATTTTGTTAAAACCAGTAAGAATTTTCCAGGAGTAAAGCAAATGTGAGCCTTAAAATGGTAATAGTAGTTCTTCTATGGTTAGAGGTCATATCATGATTGCACTAATATAGACTTGATTGTAGGATTACTGTCCCAAATATATGTCCTAGAAAAAGCTTCTTCCGAATCTTAACCAATAAGAAATTATTGATTACCTTCCAATATAGGAAAAAGGAAAAAAAAAAGTTAACTGGAAATGAGTTTGTTAGAGCCTACAATAAGCCAATTTTATCTACTAGATTCCATTTTAGGTTAAAAAAAGGCAATGATAAATGATTGGTCAGGAATTTATTTTGAAACAAGTTTTGAGAACATGACTGAGGCAAGATATAGAAACCTTTAGACTTATGTCTTATAGCAAAACCTGAGAACCTCTGGCACAGCTGAGATGCTTTCTATTCATCTGTTTTTCCCATAGTGCTTAGCATTGTGCTGTATATTAGGAGTATCTGTGTGCACAATGGAGTCTGATCTAAAGATATCAAGTTTAGACCATTAGATGGCTAATCAACAAAGAATCACAGTAGAGGGACTGAAAAAAACCCATGTCCTAGCAACTCATTTGCCCAGATCTAGGGAATCTCCTTGTGTGCCGTTCTCTGAGGCTCCCTGTAAACTAATCTCTCTCCCTTCCTCTCTTTTTAAAAATATCTCTGCATTTGAAATCTCTCATTTCTCCCTTTGCTGTTCTCTTCCTAGTCTAACAGTCCTCTTTCTTTAACTGAATACAGTGAACACAACTTAAATATTTATATTTATATTTATGTAACAAAATATAAAAAGCAGCTAGATTAAATACTTGTTGATTCCTGAAATAGGAGGGAAAAAAATCCTTAATTGTGTTTTCTTTTGACTTGCTTGTGATTTCTTTTTATGTGACAGTGTCCTCATTTTTATACTTCCTAAATAGATAATAATTGGGCTTTGATGATCGTGATGCATTTTAATATTCTAATTCATCAAAAAATTCCTTTTTAAAAAATTTTAGTATTACTTAGGTAGTAACAGTATTTTACAAGCTACAACAGGTCTCTGGTTGCTTCAGTTAATTAGAAAAGTAATTGAATACCTCATGCTTTGTATAGTCTAAAAAGTTACAGTTTCATTTAATTTTAAAAAAGTAAAATTGCTTTATATGTTTTAAATTGTTTTCTGGAATCTTCCTGGGTTACTGAAGCAAAACAAAATGTTGAAAGTGTTGAAAAATCTTATATTTAAACATAAAAGGTGTTTTTCTTAGTTTTTTCTAGATTCGTAATGAATATCTAGGATTTTTTGTGTTAGAAAAAGATTTATTTATGTATTGTAATAAGTGAATGTATTTAAATTCTCAGGGATGGATTGGAGGAAGAGATAGTTCCATTTCAAATAATTTTCATTTTAATTTGATACAGTATAAATTAGCAATTTGCAAACAACTGTCTTCTCTTATTTACCCTCCCTCAGGCACACTTTTAAATGTGAAATCAAAAGGAAAAAAATGCTATAAGTAAATATTCTCTCATAAATGCTTGCTGGTAATTTTCCTAACCTGTCTGTTTCTTTTGTTGTTGTTGTTGTTGTTGTTGTTGTTTTCTTTTTTTGAGGAAGGGGAGGAGCAGAGGGAAAGGCAGAGAGACAATCTCAAGTCTCAAAGGCAGAGCTTGATCTTACAACCCTGAGATCATGACTTGAGTTGAAATAAAAAATGTTTGATTGAGCCACCCAGGCGCCCCTAACCTATGTATTTCTAAACATAGGACTCTACTAAGAGCAACTTTTCCCTCAAACAATGAGAAATATTTAAGAAAGGGGAAAATGTAAGGAAGTCTGGATGTTATTTTTTGCCACTGTTATGGATAAGCACTTATACTTTGGAAAGACAGAACAGTTACCATTCCATTAAGATTTTCTTGTCTGTTTTCATGAGGGATATTGATGTTTCACTTTTTCTTTTTTGTCATTTCATGGTTGGGTTTTTATTTTTAGGATTATTCTGGCCTCATAAAACAAGTTGGGAAGTATTTCTTTATCTTCTATTTTTTGAAAGAGTTTATGAGTTTGTGTTAAGATTAGTGGTTTTTGTTTTAAGAATTTGATAAATTTCAGCGATGAAACCATCTGGGCCTGGAGGATTTTTATGTGTTTATGTTATGCAAAAGTATTTGATGACAAATTCAATTTTATTAATGGATAGAAATATTCAGATTTTTTTGTTTTATTTCACATCAGTTTTGGTAAATTGTATCTTTCAAATATGTCCATTTCATCAAAGTTGTTGAATATGTTGGCATAAAGTTATTCATAACATTCTGGTTCCTGTCGGATCTGTAGTAATGTCCCCTCCTTCATTCCTGATATTAGTAATTTGAGTTTTCACTCTCTCTCTTGATCAGTGTACCTAGAGGTTTATTAGTTTTGTTGATCTTTTCAAAGAACTACCTTTTACCTTTGCCTATTTCCTTTATTGTTTTCTATTAGTTAATTTCAGCTCTTTTCTTTTGTTATTGCCTTCTTTTTATTTACTTAATTCTTGATTTAACTTGCTCTTTTTTTCATACCTTCTTAAGATAGAACCATAGGCCATTTATCTTAGATCTTTCTACTTTTAATGTAAGTAATTCAAACTTCCCTTCAAGCATTCATTTAGCTGCATACCATAAATTTTGATATGTTGGATTTTCACTCATATTCAGTTTGAAGTATTTTCTAGTTTCCCTTTTGATTTCTTTTTGGCCCCTGTATTTAGAAGATGTTATTTAACTTTCAAAATTTTTTTCTAGGTATCTTATTGTTATTGATTCCATTTTGGTCAGAGAACGTATTCTTTATAATTTTAATCAAAAATTTATTGACATGTTTTATGGGTCAGCTTATGGCCTATCTTGATGAATGTACCATCTGCACTTGAAAAGAATATTTATTCTATAGATGTTGGGTGTCATTTAAGTATTAATTAGATCAGGATGATTGGTAGTATTGTTCAAATAAACTGTATATTACTGGTATTTTTGCCTAGTTTCCTATCAATTGCTGAGAAAGAGGCTTTTATATCTCTAAGTATGATTGTGGAATTGTATATTTTGCCCTTTAATCCTGTCAGATTTTGCATCATGCATTTTAAAGCTGTATTACTGGCATAATCAAATTGTTATTATGCCTTTTGATGAATTAATTCTTTTATCATTCTGAAATGTCCCTGTTTCTGGTCATATTCTTTAAGTCTAATATAGCTACTCCAGCTTTTGTAAGCTTAGTGTTTATATAGTATATCTTTTACCATCTATTTATTTTCAACCACCAAAGATGTCTTGTGGATATCTTACAGTTGGGTCTTGCTTTTTTATCTGTTTTGACAATCTCTGCCTTTTATTTGGAGTGTTTAGTCCATTAACATTGAATGTAATTATTGTTGTGATAGGTTATAAGTTTGCTCTTTTACTATTTGCTGTTTGTCTCTCTGTTCACATTTCCTGCATTGTTTTGCCTTAACTTAATATTTTTTTAAAAATTCTCTTCAAATTATTTACTAGCTTTTTAACTGTAACCTCATTGCATTTTGTCTGTATGTGTGATCACTCCAGGCATTACAAGTATGCATTCTTACTTCTTCATAGACTATTTAGGGCTAGTATTGTATCATGTAATAGACATTGTAGAAGTATTACAACCAAATTACCAAATTGGTCAGTTTGTAACCTCCTTCATCCTTTATGCTTTGGTGTTATATGAATGACATCTACATATGTTATAAATAAACTCCATAAGACAGTTATAATTTTTTTCTTTTTAGACAGGTCTACCTAATTTAAATTACTAGGGAAAACTAGTTTTTTATATTTACCCAATATTTACCATTTCTGATACTCTTCATTCTTTCCTGAAGATTCTTCTGTCCAACTGGCATTCCTGTTCAGTCTAAAGAACTTGCTTTCACATTTCCTATATTGTAGGTTGGCTGGCAACATATTCTCATAGTTTTAGTTTATCTAAGTTACAGTTTGCCTTCATTTTTGAAGGATATAATCTTTCTGGATATAGAATACTGGGTTTACAACTTTTTTTTTTCTTCTTGAAGTATATATAAATCATTGTTTTATTTTATTTAATATGTAATTTTTTTGTGACTGCTTTCAAGATTCCTTTTTCCTTATCACTGATTTTCTTCATTCTTACTCTACCAGAGGTTCCCTGAACTTTCTTGAATCTTTTGAAGTTTTGTCTTCCACCAAATTTGCTAAATTATTAGGCATAATTTATTTAAAAAAATTTTGGGGGTCCTATTCTTTCTTTTCCCTTTTGGAACTCTAGTTATACGTGTATTGACTTTTTGATATTTAGCCACAAATCTCTGAGACTGATCTATTATTTTTCAATCCATTTATTTTCTGTTCTTCAGATTGGGTTATTTTTATTGATCTATCATCATGTTTGTTCTTTGTTTTATAACCTCCATTTTGCTTTCAAGCCTATCCAATTAATTTAAAAATTTCAGTTAATATATTTTTCATTCTAGGACTTGAGTTTGGTTCCTCTTTATAGTTTCAATTTGACTATGTTTTCATTTATATCTTTGAATATAATTTTGATTGCTACTTTAAAGCCTTTGTCTGCTACTTGTAACATTTGAAACAGTTCAGAATTGATCTCTGTCCATTGTATTTTCTCCTGAAAATGGGTCATGTTTTATAGTTTTTTTGTTTGTGCAATAATTTGGGATTATATCTTAATATAATACTGCAGTTACCATGTTGTAGATACTCTGGGTTATGTTATTCTTCTAAGAAATATCACTTTTCTTTACTTGTTTTAGGCAGTTGATGGTTAGGCTCAAACTGAAAACTCTGTGTTTTTGTTTGTAGCTCAAATCTTCAGTTATTTTACCCTTAGCTAGCCTTTTTTTTTTTCTCTGCAAATGTGCAGTCAGCCATATATTGGAACTGACTGTATATACAGGATTTAGGGCTCCTTTCTGACTCTATCCTTTCCAGGACTCCCCTTTCACTTTCCAGGGGCTTTGGTTACATTGCACTCTGTCCACTGCTTCTTCAGGCCTGAAAGACTGAAGATTTTTTGTTTGAGTTTTAGTTGCCTTACATATTGTGGGTTGAGGTCTGCCCTCAGGCCAAAAGCTACTATAAGCAGGTAACTCACTTAGTTCTATTCCTTTTTCTAAGTATTAATTCCTTTCCAGAATCAACCTGTTTTTGGTCATTTTCTAGTGCATTTAAGTATTTATTTATTATATGTTTGTGCATAGTTATTTATGTAGGATAATTGGTGTTGTAGGAGGCTACTAAGCCAATAGTAGAAGTAGAACCGGATTTTTTTAAGCAAAAATAACTGGAAAATACGGTATGGCAAAGTATAATCTTAATGGTTTTCTTTTTTTTTTTTTTGAGATATTCAGAAAAAGAAGAAAGCATGATGTATATTACACACACACACACACACACACACACACACTGAAAGGACTAGTTTTTCTAACTCCAAAGTCTTCTTAATGAAACATTAGAATATATTTCCAATAAAAGGACAAATAGTTTACCATATGTCAAAAGAAAATTTTGTATAGATTTTTAAAACCTATATAGATTGTGTGGGTTTATTTCCAAGATGGAGTTCTGTTGTATATTGTACATCCAAAGTTTTTCACATCAGACATATACAGTTTTGATTCAGTTAAATTAGCTAAGAAGGTAACTTAGAGTGTCAGAGTCCTCAAAATGTCAATTTATGATTTTAAACATTTTTGGTGGATAATTTCCAGTATGATTTCCACTTTCTAGGAAATGTTTCTTTCACATGTTTCCTCTTGCTACTCAATAGGCTCTTTGTGAAGCAGGAGGCAGAACCTCTGCTTTGATTTTACTTTAATCTCTGTGCCAATGGTTTTCCTCCTTGCTCTATCTCCTTTATATTTCTTTCTCTTTCTCAGTCCTTAAAAAAATTTATCTTTTTATTACTTTTAATTTTTTAACCCTTACAGGTAACAGGAAAGGAAGTTTAGGAATATTGATTATATTATTTGGTTGTTTTCTCTTTGCTGCACCTTATACATTTGCCTACCTCTTATCCTTTCTTCTTAGGACTTGTAAATATTTTCAGTACTTTGCTCAATATGAATATATAGGGAATTTGAAGAAGTAAAAGCAAGGACTTTGTATATTCTCATTCTATTGGGAAGGTCCTGCTTGTTGAATTTTTAGGTATTTCAAGATGTTCCAGTCAACTGACAAGGACTTCTCCTCACAGTGTCAGAACTGTAGTGATGATGAGAGTAATGCAACTAGCAAATAGTTCTGGTATGTAACCACTTTTGCATGTTTACTTCAGCAGAAATCTCTGTGGAATACAGTGGTATCCTATATTCCTTGTTAACATTTGGAAAACCACTTGCATGTTTTCAAAATAGATTTTGAGGTAATGGTGTTAGTCAATAGATAGAGAATATTTTAATCAGATGTGAAATTCTGCAAAGATTAGTATATCTTCTTCTCATAACTCATTTAAAAAAAGGGGGAAAACAAAACTTAAGCTTGCATTCTTAGAACTTTCTGAATAATATAATTGATTAAACTCAAGGTTTTAGTGTACTTCTTATTGCAAAACCATTTTGGTACTCTATGTATTTTTAGTAAAATACCATTCATAAGTATGGACGATACTTCTTTTTTATGTAGTTTATCAGTGGAGACTTACTTGCTTTTTACTTTTCTAAAACTAAATTCTTTAGTTCTTATGTTGTTGTAGGTTACAAATAAATATCTTAGAAAATATATATCCAGTTTGTAATGTATTTCTTCAGACAGTATGGTTATACTAAATCTTTAGAGCAGGGTGATCTGTGGTGTGGGTTCTTCTCCATAGACTGTCAGTTAATTCTTTTGGACTGGATGAGGATAAAGAAAGTATGTTCTCTGCCATTTTACCATAGCTTACTCTTGTACTTATACAAATGGTGAGATGGTTATTGTTATGAGATTGGATATATTGCTTCTTTATAATGTTAATTTTTAGATTTAGTGATGGCACTTAAAGATACTTTGATTTATACTTGGGAAAAGTTTGTGTGTTTATTATACTATATATTATAAATAGTTTATTGTTTATTGAATAGCACCCTACTTTTTTGGGTCATTTTATTGTGTAGAATATTCTGTATTATCCAATAGTATATAGGTTTTAAAGCTCAAAATATTCAGTACATTATCAAGGGAGATTAAGGAACAGAACACAATCCAGTGAAGTCATTGTTGTAATACATTGCTTAAAAATCTTATTTTCTGTTTTTTTAAGGATATCTAGATCTATTTGAATATTCTTTTTTTCTGCTTTCAATGTTTGTTTGTATATATAACACCTAAGTCATCTATCACGGCATCTTAAAGAAGGATAGCTATATTTCAGAGGATTTTTTTGTAATTAATGTAAACAGGCTTATTATATAGATGTAAGGACTTAGCACAAAAATGAAAAACTGATTACCCAGGGTCATAGTTCCATGGTAGACTTGTAACTAAATTTCAGTTTTGTTTTCTAGCCTTGTAATTTAATCCATACCAAGTATTATTTTCTGTGTGGATAACTTTGGTCCATTAACGTACAAAAATTTATAAATAAACTTTGATATTCTCACATATTATAAATCTGCTGGTATTTTTTTATTGTAATAAAAAAGAAATCATGCTATAGTAACTAATTCTTGACCTAAACCCTATTTTTCCCCTTTAGAAAAGTTGGAAGCTCCACCACCCACCCCAGGACAGCTGAGATATGGTAATAGTTCTATAATTGTTAAATATTTGTGCATCTGTCTTTTAGACATAAAAAAACTGTATCATTTCTATTAATATAGAAGAGTGAGTAAATTTAATTTTTCCAGATAGAGTGGGTTATCTTATTTATCAAGCTGAAACAAAAAGTTTATAAGCTTGGTTTATAACATATTACAATATTATAGAATTTCTAATATTGTTAATAGTATCTAACATTGTTAAGCTGATGTTACCATCTAGAAATAAAATTATACTTAAGGTAAGGTTTTCTTAATTCCCAGAAAAAAGAATATATTTACTTTAGTTTGGATTTAAGTTGGGTAATTTCAGAACTAGAAAGTCTGAGCTACGTAGAACTAAAACTGTTCTCTGGTGGAGAAAATACAGCTTGCTGTTTGTGATGATGAGGAAAATTAAGTTAATTTAAGACCACCATGAAGAAGAAGCTTATAATGGTGCTGGTATACTTTCTTTACTCTGTTAAGATGGGAATAAATAGTCAAGGCTAACATGGGCATAATGTAAAACAGTTTGGGATCCTATTATAAAGACAACAAAAGAAGAGAATGTTTTAACAATACAGTGAATTCAAATATATTGTAGGTGAAAGCTAAATACTAGATGTGATTTGCTGTTAGTAGTATTTCCCAAAGGAAATTGAAGAAATCACAAATTAATAGGAGATCATTAGATACTGGAGAGCAAATTTACAAGATTTTTTAAAACTTAATTAACTAGCCAGTTCTTTTTTCTCTCAGAGGTATAGTATAATTTATATTAGATATAAATAACTTTTCCCAAATACCCAAACATTTTAGAATTCTTTAAGACTTTTCTTCCCCTGGTAGCTTTTCCTGATTCTCCTAGCCTAGGTTCATGCAAATTCATGTTCATAACAATGGATAGTACTATTATCAGTTTTTTGGTTCTGTTGAAATTAACTGTTGATATGGTATGTTATCATACCCAAACTTCTTGAGGGTTGGTAACCAAGTCTTACATATCTTTATGTCTAATGCCCGGTGGAATGTCCAGTACATGTTTATTTAACAATTTGAAAATTGTATTTTTTCCTTTGTGTTGATAATAAATTTTTTACTTATAGGATACATTTATTTAGGTCTAAGCATAAACACATGATATATTTTATTCTTCAAAGTTGCTTATTATAAAAGTTGGAATGTCTAATAGTTAAGCAACTAGACTTGGGCAAGATCAAAGTACTCAGAGTAGACTCTTTATTTTTTTTTCAAGATTTTATTTATTTATTTATTTGACAGAGAGAGAGAGAGAGAGATCACAAGTAGACAGAGAGGCAGGCAGAGAGAGGGGGGAAGCAGGCTCCCCACTGTGCAGAGAGCCCGATGTGGGGCTTGATGCCAGGACCCCGAGACCAAGACCTGAGTCGAAGGCAGAGGCTTAACCCACTGAGCCCCCCAGGCGCCCCAAGACTAGACTCTTTAATTGAAAAATCCCATTTCATTAATCTGCTATTTGATTTTACCATCTTTAATAGCTTTTAAAATAATACCTTTTAAAAATAATCTTCTTTATAATTAAAAAGATGCTACTTTTTATCTTGAACATTCTTATTTGATAACAAGAAGAAATCTGAAATGACCTCGGATACATATACCCTTTTCCTATGATCTTAGTCTTCAGTAGTGGTTTTGGGTAGAGTGTTGTTTTGTTTTGTTTTGTTTACTGCTTATTAGCCTTTCCTGGGTTGGCGCAGAACTCACTAGAGTAATGTCAAACTTCAATAACTTCTGGATAATATTTTAATTAACACTTGGAGTTAACTGCATTAAAAAGAAAAACATTCTAAAATCACTGAACACACACAACCAATTCACTTAAGGAACTATTTGCTGGATATGTTATAAAACTCATAAGTTTGATGTTTATCTAAAAAAATCATCAGTTGAATTGATGTTGATCATATTTTGGCGATTTTATAGGTGAATCAGAATAAAGTCTTTTTAACTATCCCAGCTTTTAATATGTTTCACAGTCTGCCTTCAATTCTCTTAATATGGAATTCTCTTCCTTTCCAGGTTAGTGGTCCTCAACTTAATTAACTAATGTTCATTAAGTGTCTGCAATGCACTATGCATTCTGCAATGTGCTAAAGATGCAAATATGAAAAAAGTGAGGCTGAATGTTTAAAAAATATATAGGTATTAGTTCTTCCTAGTTACACTTCTATTATGTCAGGTCATTCAGATTCTGTATTAAATAGATAAGATAAGGTGTGCCTTTGTTAGGAAGAGGCCAAATTACACTTTGATTTTTTTTAAGATTTTATTTATTTATTTGACAGAGATTACAAGTAGGCAAGAGAGGGCAGGGAGAGAGAGGAGGAAGCAGGCTCTCCGCGGAGCAGAGAGCCCGATGTGGGGCTCGATCCCAGGACCCTGGGATCATGACCCGAGCCGAAAGCAGAGGCTTTAACCCACTGAGCCACCCAGGCACCCCTACACTTTGATTTAAATCAAATAGTTTGGGAAAGCTTTCAGGGATACTGATATTGTGAGTGGGGGAAAGACTGCATATAGATGGTAAATACAGATGAGATGATCACATTTTTATCACATTTGTTCAAAAATTGTTTAGTGAGTAAAAGTGACCATTTAGCTCCCTTGAAATTTGATTCGGGGTATTTTTTATTATTTCTAACATGGATATTAATTTTATGATATCAGTTTTTAGGTATAAGAAACAGATTGATATCAATAGCAATTAAACAGGTAAAACATGGTACTTGTAATATGTATTTACTTATTTGTTCTGCTGTTAACTGTAATTCTTTGTATGTGTAGCTAGTAAGAAAACAACCCAAAAGTCTAACACAGTTATTTTTATATGTTACGTGTTTTTTAATTTTGTTTTATTTCCCTACTGTAGCTTCTAGGAAGTAATTAAGCTTATAGCAGGAGTAGAATCTTTTGGCTATGAGGAATTAAAAGCAAATTTCAAAGGTTGTCAAATCTGTTTAGGAGACTTTAATCATATGGTCTGTGTTCTCATTTAAAGTTATAGAAATTCTAAAATATATTTTCTGTTTTTTATGTTTTTCAGTATTCATCCACAATGCGATACCTTTCATAGGGTTTGGCTTTTTGGATAATGCAATAATGATTGTTGCAGTAAGTTCTTTCTTTTACCCTTCTATTTTGAGTTAATAAAGCAATTAGTGTAGTCTAAATTTTCCTAATAATTTATATATCTTGGCTATAAGATTTTAATTAACATCAAAATGAACAAGGCTACTTTTTACTATATTTCATGTTAATTAGACTGTCATTCAGTTTTAAGGCATTATATGTATTAATCATTAAGACTTTTGGCAAACCATTGACCATAATAAACACATAGTTATTAAGTCAATATTATTCTGTTCTAGTTTAAACATTCTTATTAAAGGAAAAAGTATATCAAATTTGCTGACGTTCTTTAATTTTATTGACAGTTCTCATCACATATATGTTATTTGGTTAGTTCCTTGTTTAGTTTTCCCATGGAGATTTGTCTTAAAGGGTGTTTTGATGTAGTCTATTTGACCCAAAGGTATTTTAAATTTTAGTTGAGAATACTGAGTGTATCTCATTTTTGTCTTTGTTCTATTGTAGTGTTAAAAAAAAAGTTCCCCTTTGCTGTGGTTATTTTAATGTAAGTGTTCCTTAAGAGTGTTTAGTCTCTGAGAAGGCTTCTTTACCTTTCCTACCATTGAGTGATACATTTTAATGAATACCAATATTGATCCAATTTCTAAAGTCAGGGATGAATCTGTGGATTAAAATGCATAAGTCAAGCAGAGAGAGTCAATTATCATATGGTTTCACTTACTTGTGGAGCATAACAAATAACATGGAGGACATAGGGAGATGGAGAGGAGAAGGGAGTTGAGGGTAATTGGAAGGGGAGATGAACCATGAGAGACTGTAGACTCTGAAGAACAATCTGAGGGTTTTGAAGGGGCGGGGGGTGGGAGGTTGGGGGAGCCAGCTGGTGGGTATTATGGAGGGCACATATGGCATGGAGCACTGGGTGTGGCGCATAAACAATGAATTCTGTTATGCTGAAAGGAAATTAATAAAAAAATAAAATAAAATAAAATAAAGAAAAAAATAAAGGAGGAAATAACGCCTACCAATTCACAAAATAAATAAATAAATAAATAATAAAATAAAATAAAATGCAGGTCTTCTAAAACTGCCCAGTGCTCTATCCACTTATCATTGACTCTAACTTAAATGATGTAAATGGTAGCTGTTGTGCAGGAGACAGCTTAAAAGAAAAAATCATTTGGGGATCATTGAGAGTAAGAAAAATTACATATGAGAGCAAGGGAGTTTTTTGGTTTTCTTTAGTGTCTTGGAGGTCACATGTACTACAGATGGATGTAAATAGAACATTTAATTTCAAAACAGGGACTAAAAGTGTAATTTACATTGTGTGATTATAAAATTTGCTTAAAGAATAGCTAAAATTCTCAAAAGAATATCTGAATAGAATTTTTTTTGCTATTATATAGTCTCATCTTATATCCAGATTAACAGTGCTCAGCTATCCAGAAAGTCTGGCTCCTCACCTGTGTTCATTTAGTAGGAAGGTATCTTGCTGCCTAAATATTCACAGCAGGTGCTCTAGCGTGCACACAGCTTAAATGTGGAAGCACCCATTGTGTAGTTCTTTAGCAAAGCAGCCTGGCAACAGCCTCTAAAATATAATTTCAGAATGCTACTTTTTGACTGATCATGACATTTTCCTAATATATATATATAAGAATTGGCCAATTTATGTATCTGCAAATATGAGAATATATTGTGAATATTAAGCAACTTACCACACTGTTTTCAGTGAAATTACTAAAATTTGAGTTGGTTAGATTATTTAAATAGTTATTAATAATAAAGCATATCTAATTATAATGGAAACCCCATTGTGATGAATTTATAAGCTGTAGATAAGACTTGATGTGTTCTTAAATAGATTGGCTGAATTGAAGTTTCTTTGTGACAAATACTTCTTTCGGTTTTACACAGTTCAGTATTTCAGTTTGTCTTAAATTGACAGGTGGTATCCATACTACCACCTTCATATTCATTTGTTTTTTTCCATCTCAATAAGGCAGACCTTAGTCAAATACTAAAAAACTATCCTTGCTACAAGGAAGTATTGAGATGATATATTTTGCATAGAGAAGGATGAATAGAGATTTTGAAGAGAGATCAGAATAGGGAAACTGGGTAACTTCATAGATCCTGCATTTCACAATGTGTTATTATTTATTTGAAATAAATATCTAAAGTAACAGATAACCTGCATCTAAATACAGCTATGAACAAAGTGAAACACACACACTCTAGAGTCAAATTATTGTAATGTTGTTTACTGTTTTCTGTTACTCAGGCCTGTGTCTCATAGTATAACCGAGAGTGAACTATTTTTCCAGGTCTGAGATGGTTGATTCCAAGTTAATAACACTTGTTCTTGAAGTTTACCTTGAAATCCAGTTGCAGGGACATAATACCAGTTTTTACTTATATAATATTGAAATAAATGTTTAAACCACTGGCTTCATTACCTGAGTAAGAGCAGTTGTGTGGCAAAATTATTATTCAGTGATAATTGCAAACTAGTTCAGGGACAGTGAAATTTCCCAAAGAGATTTTATAATAAATAGAATGCTAAAACTAAAGTACATAAGTAATATAACCCTAGAATCTATACATAGGAAAATAAGTAGTCATCATTATCTTAAGAATGTTTTTTACCTTTTAATTATTTGAAAACACTGATTTCCTCCTAACATTATGGGACAGCTATGACTGTTTTAAGATAGTAAGTTAAGGAAATATTTGATTCTTCTTTTCTATCATGTCATTGACATTTGATGTTTTCCTCTTCCCTGCTGTACTCTCTTGGTTGCTATCCTAGTTGTAGTCATCAAAACAAATTCCTATGTAACTTCCTGTAATAGACTGACCTTTATTATTGGCTGCTGTTCATACTCAGCCTTTGGTTTCATAGTTTATTATATTTTTATATTACTAGGATTGGTTTTTATGACATTTTAGTGGGTTTTTTTGGGATTATGTTTCTTAAAATTTAATTAGAATAGGATTTATTAGAATTCTAGAGTAGTTCAATTGTACTCAGGTGATGAACCAGATATAAATTTAAGATAACTAGTATTAGATGTACAGAATAAAACTTGATGTAACTGTGGGAAAAAATGAAGACTGGTAGTCCGTTGTCCTCAAACTGTCTTTGATTATATTTGAAGCTTTTATGTTATTAGAAGCTCCTTCAGGTTTCTTAAATTCAACTAAATGATTAAGCACCTAATACTTTTTAAGCACATATATTGCAAGCAGATTTTTGCTGGGGAACTCCTAGTGATAGTGATTCATTGCTGCTAAAGATGTATATTTATTTTTTATATACTGTACATGTTAGGTGCCTGCATTCTATATAAGTGCTCCAGTTTTTTTGTGGGGTGTTTTGTGTGTGGGGGGGTTTCCCATCTATATATAAAGATATATATATCTTTATTCCTTACACATGTTTTGTTCTTTTTTTCTTGGGCATGTGGTTCCTTCACAAACTTCCTTGTGATTTTAAATACCTGGGAGACTTTTATGCATCAGGCTGTTCTCTCCATATCCAGCAAGAATTTTATCTTATTTTTTTAAAGATTTTATTTATTTATTTTGAGAGAGAGAGAGAGAGAACGCACACAAGCAGGTAGAGCAGCAGGCAGAGGGAGAGGGAGAACCAGGCTCCACTGAACAGAGGGCCCAACATGGGACTCAATCCCAGGGCCCTGGAATCATGATTCCAGTTAAGGCAGCCGCTTAACTGACTGAGCCACCCAGGCACCCCGAGAATTGTGTTTTAAAGAGATGGAACCAAAAGACCTAGGTGAGAGGAAAATGAGGAAACTTAACTCAGCTTCTCTTCAGTTTTATAAATAATTGAGTAATGCAATATTTCTACATACCGTATAGGACATTCCTTTTTTTTTCCTCCATAAGTATCATTGCAATTTTAAAATTTATTTAGAAATTTTCAAGCATCAGTATTCAGGAGGAAAATTAAGTCTACTTATGGCAGCATTGGCCAAGCATTAGAGCTCAGTTAGCACAATAGATCATAGGATTTCTTCTTTATTCTGTGTAGTAACCCATTAGAATAGTTAAATCTTCTTCATTTCAGTTCCTTCTCTTTTTTTTTTTTAAGATTATTTATTTATTTATTTGACAGAGATTACAAGTAGGCAGAGAGGCAGGCAGAGAGAGGGGGGGAAGCAGGCTCCCTCCTGAGCGGAGAGCCGGATGCGGGGCTTGATCCCAGGACTCTGGGAGCATGACCTGAGCCAAAGGCAGAGGCTTTAACCCACTGAACCACCCAGGTGCCCCTGTTTCCTTCTCTTTAAAATGGAAGTAAAAATACGAATCCCTCTTGTCTATAGGGGAATGGGATGGATGTGGAAAGTCTGAAACTCTCTCAGTAAATTCAGTACCTTGTTTTTTTACTGAGGCTCTATCGTGCAAATTACTGTTGTTGCTCATAAATGTATCATATAGTCTCACTACTTAATGGTTAAAGTACTCAGTGTTACAAGATAATTTTTGAAGTCTGTGATCTCTTGGGTCCCTAGAAATTAGTTTGGTCTTTTTTTTTACTCTTTTGATAGTGTAAATAACAATAATACAGATGTATCATTAAAGAATTTAAAATTAGGTGAGTTGGCTTTTGTGTTCCAAGAGGTTTAAAGAATCTGTCTTTGTTGTTGGAAAATATAAATTCTAGATTTTTAACAATGACTTATATTGCTATTTTTATTATATTTGTTGCTATTTTTATTTTTTATAAAAGCCTGATTTTAATAAATAAAATGATATTGATGTTGTTTTTGCATGAATGTATATATTTAATAGTTAAGTGCATTACTGCATTATATGAATATTTTGGCATATTTTATGTATATAATTTTGCTGCAATAACCTGTTGGCTTAAGCAGTTTATCTGTTTTCATTAAGATTCTTTTTAAGATACTTTAAGATTCATTAAGATACTTTTTATAGTCACTTGAGCATTAACTTTTAAATTAATTTCTTTGTAATAATTTTTCAGGGAACCCATATTGAGATGTCTATTGGAATTATTTTGGGAATTTCAACTATGGCAGGTATTTAATAAGTCATATTATTCTGTTATTCATATATTTATAAAATATTTTAGCAGGTTGGACTTAGAAGAGGATGATTTATTTAAATAAGTTTACTCATTGCAATGTCTGTTTGTCTACTTAATCCTGTTCTTCAGATTCTTAATGTTGTATATGTAGCACTTTTTTCCCGAGAAATTTTAGGTACTTTATGTTAATGAGTAACAATGCTGTACTGACTATATTAAAATAAATTTTTCTCTTAATTCAGTGTTACTCCAAAACCTTTGTGCTCTTGTTTCTACTAATTTATTTTCAAGTTGTATAGGAAAATCAAAGAAGGAAATATAAAATTGAAAAACTAATTTGGTTCTATTACCTTCTTTCCCCTAGTTACCACTCTCTTTTTCATGTGGTGAAACTTCATTTCTTCTCTGTGATTTTCTCAAATTTCAGAGCTATGCATAAAGGTTTACTCTAACTTCCAAATATCCAAATTCCCTTAAATATAATGAAAGATACACAAAATACTGTATAGGTATGAAACAGAAAAAACCTACTACTTGATGGAAGAACACTATATCCCAAGAGACTTGTGTTCTATTTTGAAATCTTGAAATTCAGAGCTATGCAATGAGTAACTTTGGATATATAGCTGTTGTAGTTTCAGAAACTTGTGATTACTCTTCCAGATGAATGCTTTATTGATCATATAGCGATGTATTGTAATAATTTTCTGACTTCCATGTAATAATTCACTTACCCACTTCTCACTTTTTTAGCTGCTGCTTTAGGAAATCTTGTATCAGATTTAGCTGGACTTGGGTAGGTCCATTCATTTATTCATTTGTGCATGTGTATTCTGACCTTGCTCTCTTTCTCTTCCCCATTTTTTAATTGAGAAAGTTAAAAAAATATGGGACATTTTTTTGTGTGTGTTTTCAAACTAAAGTTCTAAATTTAACATTTCTAAATCAGTAGTACAAAATCTTTGGTGTGCATCAAATACAAATGCCTGGGTTATGCCTTGAAACTTGTATCTCTGGGTTTCTTGTAATCTTGTATCTCCACCCCTTACACATTCTATTTGTGTTTAAAATCTTCTCAAGAGATTGATACATACTAAAAGTTTTTCTGAAATGACTGTAATGTAAGCATTACTGAAGTATTCATATGTATTTTTGATAGACATTTCCAAAGTGAGACAGAATTAAAACCAAGAATTAAAATTAAAGAATTAAAACCAAATAAATAAAGTTAAATTAAAATTAATAAAATAAATTAAAATTAAAAAAATTAAAACCAAGAACCCCATCATTATTTCACCCCACTTTTCTCCCATAAGTTCAAAGATAAGAGATATGGCTCAAATATGAGGATACTGACTGGGCATGTTTTCTGGAGAAAGGAGCTTTCAGGAGGAATAATGGCCAGAGCATACATGGGTTTGGCCAGTTTTTGCTCTCTTTATTCCATGTGACTGGAATGATTAAATAAAGTGAGAATGTCTACTTAGAAAAGGCCAGCTTTCTCTCTTTACATTCTCTCTTCCAAGCAACACATGACCTGGGCTGCCTCCTGAGCTTGCCGAAGCCTGGGAAGTATAAGTTAGACCAAGTTGGCATTAATTATTGTAATAAACGTACTCTCTTTTGCTCAGTCTTTGGCTCTGTTTTTTCCTTCCATGGTTCATGAGAGCGGTAAGTTTTGAGATTTGGATTTGGGCTCACCAGAAGTTTACTTAGCCTTATAATCTAGGAAAAAGTGGCTTCATAAGTGATCTGACCCTGTATATCAGACTTCTGTACTAGAGTTTGGGGCCAAAGCTACTGTTAAAACACAGAGTTTCTTGTTTTTGGACCAGGGCATAAATTTTATATTTCTCAGATTCCTGACATAAATCTATAATGATATCACCCCTTACACATTCTATTTCCCCATTTTCAACATTAAGGTTAATGTAATGCCAGAGCTACTGTGGTAGCTTTTTATATATAATGGAACTAAGTGGTCTGATAGATTTTAAGGCCATTTAATTTTAGATTGCATCATTAATTATTTTCGATTAGAGATAAGATTTTGTTGGGAGTCTTTATATTTAAAAACTATTTCTCCTCTGCCTTTAAAAAATATCATTAAATAACAAATACGTTTTCTTGACTCTTAGGTATGCAGTTTTTTTTAGAAGTTAACATATCTGATATTGGGATCCATATTTTTTTCTTTCTTACAGTTGACAAAGTGAGTTTATATCCAATAACTGATGGGAAATAAATACTTGAGATTGCCCTGAAAATTCTAGTCTGTTTTTCTTAGTATATCAATCTAATATCATGGGTTGTTTTTTTTTTTAAGATTTTATTTATTTATCTGTGAGAGAGAGAGTGGGCGAGAGAGAGCACGGGCAGGAAAAGGGACAGAGGGAAAGGGAGAAGCAGACTCCTCAGCGAGCAGGGAGCCTGATGTGGGACTCGATCCCAGAACCCTGGGATTATGACCCAAGCCAAAGGCTTAACCACCTGAGCCACCCAGGCGCCCCCATCTAGTAGCATATGTTAATGTGCTTTGCTTTGAATTTGGAGTAAATGCATGACTATGATTTTATTGCAAGGTTTTTTTTTTTTTTTTTTAATTATACCTTGAAATGATCTTTTAAAATAAGATAGAGGGTTGCCTGGGTGGCTCAGTCAGTTAAGGATCTTTTTTTTAAAGATTTTATTTATTTATTTGACACAGAGAGAGAGTGCCCTCACAATCAGGGAGAGCCGCAGAGGGAGAGAGAGAGGCAGGCTCTCTGCTGAGCAGGGAGCCTGATGCAGGGCTCAGACCCAGGACCCTGGGATCATGACTTGAGCCTAAGGCAGACACTTAACCAACTGAGCCACCCAAGCACCCCAAGCATCTGAATCTTGATTTCAGTTCAGGTCATGATATCTGGGTCATGAGATTGAGCCTTGTGTCAGGCTGTGCATTGGGTGTGAAGCCTGCTTGAGATTCTGTCTTCCTCTCCTTTGGCCCCTCTCCCACCTTCCCAACCCCTTGCTTGCTCTCTGTCAAAAAAATTAATAAATAAAACTAAATAAAACAAAATAAGAGAGAGTATTTGCTCTAAGTCAATTAGTTTATCTATGTATGAAATATTAATATTAAAATATTTTTAAACTGTATATTTATGCACAATAAAAATGGAAGTTGTAAATAAGCATTTATACCATTTCTAGAGTGCCAGTTACAGGTGTAAAATTATCTTGTTTCTTTTTGTAGCAATTTGTTTATTATCTGAGGACATTTGTGTGTCTCTTTAAAAACTTATATTCTGTCTTTGTGTTTTTTTAAAGACTTGCAGGCTACGTTGAAGCTTTGGCTTCCAGATTAGGCCTATCAATTCCTGATCTTACACCAAAGCAAGTGGACATGTGGCAAACACGTGTTAGTACACATTTTGTAAGTACTGTATATGGTTTATGATAATGCATTCAGGTAGCCAGAACAAGATACTGTATAATTCAATCCTTTTGAGAAATTTCAGACTAAATTGATTTGAGTGGAGTTTTTAGAAAAATTGTTTAAACTTTGGCCATTTTCAGAAGAACAATAATTTTTTATTATCTATTTTTTGTGGGTATACTTGATTTTTAGAATATTCTTTATATGATTCAGTTAATGTTAAGGAATATCTGTCATGTAGTAGAGACTGAAGGACATAAAATGAATATAAATTATAGTTATTTTTAAGAATTGTTTAGGTAAGAACTGGACATGTAAACAAACTATAATTTAGTGTGACATATGCAGTTATAGAATTATGCACTAGATATAGCAATAGCACAAGTAAGAGAATTAATACTTTGTGGGGAGAAATTTCTTGGTGGGAAGATTTCTTGGTGAAAATTGGATCTAAGCTGATTTTTGTGTTATTGATGAGATGTTTACTAGGTGAACAAGAGATTTCTGAATACATTGACTAGGAGGTAGAAAGACATGATAAAAACGGGGTATATAAAGAGAAATAAAAGAAATTAGGGTATTGCTGGACTATAAAATGTAATAGTTGAAGAGTGAAGCAGCAGTAGGAAATAGCACTGGA
Organism: Mellivora capensis; assembly: GCA_004024625.1. NCBI lineage: Eukaryota > Metazoa > Chordata > Mammalia > Carnivora > Mustelidae > Mellivora > Mellivora capensis. The sequence continues at coordinate 22,173 of PISX010021010.1, forward strand.
GAAGTAAGAATGGATCAGACAGGAAAGACATTGTATAAGCTATACTAAGGAGCTTGAACCTCATACTTAGGTGATGGCATTCTAGTGAAGACTTTTAAATAGGAAGGAAACTAGATGGATCACAATGCCACCAATTAAGTCAAGAAGAAAAAGAGGAAGGACAAGTTAGTAAGGGAAGGTTATGAGTTCTGTTTTCAATTCGATAAAGTTGAATTTGAGATGCTTATAGGACATTTAGATGGTAATACCTGGTAAGCATTTGGATTAAAAGTGAAGAATTAGGTGTGAATTAGAGATGATGAATATTATTAATCATTCAACAAAATTCATTGTTTACCTGCTGTATGCATAGTACATATGTAGGAGTTTTGAATATATTGGTTAACAAAACAAGATCTTTTTTTCTGGTGGGTCTGACATTCTAGCAGTGGAGAGAAGATAATTAAAAAATCTGATAAATAAAATGCTTAATGTACTAGAAGTTCACAAATTTTAAAGGAATTAAAGAAAAAAAGAAAGCAGAGTAAGGTAAAAGAGATTGGGAGTGCTGCAATGGAGACAGCTTGCAGGATTGAATAGGAGGGTCTGCAGGCCTCACTAAAAAGGTGATAGTTAAAACCACGGGAGAAAGTGAGATTATACAGGATGGTGCTTCTCAAAGTGTAATGTCAGCAGGGCCAACACTACCTGGAAACTTGTTAGAAATGCAAATCTCGGGCTCCACGTTAGACTCAACTATTTCTTTGTAAAAATCATACAAAAGTGTCCATATACTGCAATTTGTAGATAAATCGAAGTGAGATTAGCTGGCTAATATCTACCAGAGTTGTTGAGGAATCAGGATATTCTAACATTCTAGCAATTTGGCTTAACATTTTAGCACTACAGTTAGGATCAAGAGAAGATTATTTTCCTAGGCTCTCTTCTCACATAGTTGATAATTCTGTTTTCTTTCTGTATTATAAGCAGTTCCATTCCCCTCTCCTATTATACGAGTACTTCAATTACTAAGCTAGTGTGTGTGTGTATAGTATGTGTGTGTATATGTTTGTATTTTGATAAATCTTCCACCAGCATATGAAGTGATTTTATTTCTTAGTCATTGACTCTGCTTCTTTTATGTTAAGATGAAATCTACTCTGTAACATAAAATTCAATTAGCAAATAGCCTGAAGTAATTTAAGTTAGTGATCAGCAGTCTATTCATGACATAAGCTAACTCTGAAATTGACCCGTAATGGAACATATGCAAATACACAGCCAGGTTCCTATTGACATAGGTTGTATTTTAAAAGCTCATTTATAATTTGGCTATTTGAAACTCAGAAAATATTTTCTTGCAGAACCATATTATGAATGTACTTAAATTCTTAGGTTAGCCCCAAAGTAGTTAATTATAAGGCCTAGGCTATCATAAGACCTGATAATAATATATAAGTAACTAATTTTTCAGTGGAAAGATGTTTCAGGTTCTGAATCAGGTTATCCCACTTCTTTCCTCCCTTTCTGCCCTATTGCCTTTATGACCCGTTGAGATAATCGGGTTGAAACTCATTAACTGGCAATCCTAAAGTAAGTAGGGAGGTAGAGAAGAAAGCCTTGGTTTCCCTGGACAGTAGTAACAATGGGTGAGAAGTAAAAGAATGGGTGAGAAGTAGAAGCGGCAGCAGACATTCTGTGTATGTAGGAAAGTCAGGAATCTAAAATAAAATAGTCTCTCTCTGTATATATAAATAAATATAAATGAATACAAACTTAAAGGTCAAGATAAGGATCTAGGATAAACTTTTTCAGCATCTGGAATGAAGAAAACTTCTGTTTATTAAAACTCTGTAGGAGTGATACTTTTCAAAGTTTGACATGATGAAAATGACAAATCTGACTGTTAATATAAAACATGGACATACTGCCACCACCCTCTCTACCACCACAACCAAAACCCAAAAATAACAGAGTTGAAAAAAAATTTTTTTTTATTTTTTATAAACATATTTTTATCCCCAGGGGTACATGTCTGTGAATCGCCAGGTTTACACACTTCACAGCACTAACCATAGCACAGATGAATGGATAAAGAAGATGTGGTATATATATACGGTGGAATACTATGCAGCCATCAAAAGAAATGAAATCTTGCCATTCGCAACGACGTGGATGGAACTAGAGGGTATCGTTCTTAGTGAAATAAGAAAAAAATTTTTTTTTTAGATTTTTATTTATTTATTTGTCAGAGAGAGAGCCAGAGAGGGAGCACAGGCAGACAGAGTGGCAGGCAGAGGCAGAGGGAGAAGCAGGCTCCCTGCTGAGCAAGGAGCCCGATGTGGGACTCGATCCCAGGACGCTGGGATCATGACCTGAGCTGAAGGCAGCCGCTTAACCAACTGAGCCACCCAGGCATCCCCAGAGTTGAAAATTTTTATGAAAGCTGTTGTTGAAACACTAATGTCTAATCTTGAAATTTATTAGAAAACCTGTAGGGTCTGATAGATAAATGGACAATGTATAGGAAAAAATATTTTATTCAAGACCATTGATCATGTAGCCATCATAGCACCAGTAATACTTGATAGAACTGGTTTTGTTTATTTGCTTTTCTCTTTATAACTAACTGGAAGTTCCTGGAAGAGTGAGATAGACTGCATCTAATTAGTCTTTGTCTCAGTGTACTTAGCACAGAGTTTGGCACACAGTAGATTTTCAATAAATGTTTATTATAAAGAAATAAAACTTAATTGAAAATGTTTAACCTAGATGGTCACCCTAGAAATGCAAATTTAAAAAATTATGTACAAAAATAAAAATTTTTAAAGTGTTCATAGCATGGGTATGATTATATAAAAATTGGTGTGTATATATCACATATGTGTACATATACATATACACATACATATACATATATGTTGACCCTTGAACAACTGGAGGTTAGGGGCACCATCCCCTTCATGAATTGAAAATCCACATATAATTTTTGACTTCCCAAACACTTAACTACTAATAGCTTATTGTTAACTGGAAGCTTTAGTCAATTAACATATTTTATGTTATACATAGTATATACAGTATTCTTACAATAAAGTAAGCTACAGGAAAGAAAATGTTGCTAAAAAATCATGAGGAAAAGAAAATACATTTATAGTACTACATTGTAAAAATCCACATATAAGTGGACCCACCCAGTTCAAACCTGTGTTGATCAAGGGTCAACTGTATTTCAATTGGTATATATGTATTTGCAGTCTTTTTTGTCTAGAATAGACAGCATAGCATTCATTACCGTATGAATATGCACAGATGTTCATATTATTTGATTTTTAAATAAATCATTGGGAAAAACTACACACAGAAATGTTTATTACAGTATCACTTATACTGGTGAAAAATCAGTGACATTCAATGGTGTAAGGAGAGCTTTAAACATACTATTGGCCATCAATTCAGTGGAATTTAGAAGTTTTCTATTAAGTTTATGAAACAGTTTGAAAAAAAGAGCTTATTATAACATGTGTGGCTGTGGGGGGTGAATTGAGGCAGAAAACAAAGCTATGTTTACATAATGATTAGACCTACATATAATTACGTATACATGGATAAATATTGAAAAGGAATATATACAAAAAGGAGAAAATCCAAATATACTAAGAGTATTTGGTGAGGTTTTTCCTCCTATCTTCAGAAGTGAAAATATATGTACAATTTCTAAAAGGTATTTTTCTACTTGAATATTTCTTTGTAGTTATTTATTGGCAATTTGAAAAAAAAACTTTTCCTAGTTGCATTGAACTTTAAATATTACTTGTTCTAGAACCTTTTTGTAGCTTACTTTTAAATTTTTTACATTTTTTTACTGTAGATTTAATTTTTATTTTTATTTATTTTTATTTTTTTTTTCTCACCATAGGATATATCCTCCCCTATGTCCACTTAAAGTGTAGTTGACATACAATATTACATTAATTTCAGGAGTACAACATAGTGATTCAACAATTATATATATTACAAAATATCACAATAAGTGTAGTCACCAGCCTTCACTATACAAAGTTAGTGTACAACATATTTTACTATATTTCCTGTGCTGTACTTTTCTTTCTCATGACTTACTTATTTTATAATTGGAAATTTGTACTCTTACTGCCTTCACCTATATCACCCATCCCCTCCATCTCCTCCTCTTTGACATCCACCACTTTGTTTTCTGTATCTGTGAGTCTATATCTATTTTTTGTTTGTTTTGTTTCCACATATAAATGAAATCATATGTTATTTGTCTTTTTCTGACTGACTTATTTCGTTTAGCATAATACCCTCTAGGTTCATCTACATTATCACAGATGGCAAGATTTCATTTTCTTTTATGGCTGAGTAATACTCCATTGTCTGTGTGTGTGTGTGTGCGCGCGCGCACGCATGCACATACACGTGTATATACACATGCAAGTATACAAATGTATATATGTAGTATACATACATTATACACACATATACAAATATGTATACATGCATATACCTATACCTGCACACATGTATATGCATGTGTGTGTGCATGTACACATATACTACATCTTCTTTATTCATCTATTTATGGACCCTTAGGTTGCTTCTATATCTTGGCCATTGAAAATAATGCTACACTAAATATAGGGTTATTTATATATCGTTTCAAATTAGTGTTTTTATTTTCTTTGGGTAAATACTCAAAAGCGGAATTAGTGGGTTATATGGTATTTTTATTTTTAATTTTTTAGGAACCTTCATTCTGTTTTTGATAGTGACTGCACCAATTTACATTCTGACCAGCAGTGCACAAGGGTTCCCTTTTTTCCATATCCTTACTGACATTTGTTATTTCTTGTCTTTTTTTTTTTAAATTTCAGTCTAGTTAAAATACAGTGTTAAATTAGTTTCAGGTGTATAATACAGTGATGGAACAATCTGTATATTACTCAGTGCTCATCAAGATAAGTGAACTCTTAATCCCCTTCACCTATTCTACTCACCTCCTGTCTGATGACCATCTGTTTGTTCTTTATAGTTAAATGTCTGCTTTCGGTTTGTTTTTCTCCCCCCCCCTTTGTTTTTTCTTAAATTCCACATATGATTGAAATCATATGGTATTTGCCTTTCTCTGACTTATTTCAGTTAGCATGATATCTTCTAGATCCATCATGTGTTTGCATTCTTTTTTATGGCTGAATACTATTCCTGTGTGTGTGTGTGTGTGTGTGTGTGTGTGTACATACATGTTTTTATCCATTCATCCATCAGTGGACACTTGCGCTGTTTCCATAGTTTGGCTGTTGTACATAATGCTGCAATAAACATAGGGAGGCATATATCCTTTTGAATTAGTGTTTTTGTATTCTTTGGATGAATACCCAGTAGTGTGATTACTGGATCATATGATAGTTCTATTTTTAATTTTTTTAGGAACCTCCGTACTGTTTTCCATAGTGGCTGCACCAGTTTGTATTCCTATCAACAGTGCATGAGGGTTCCTTTTTCTCCACTTCTTGTTTCTTGTGTTTTTGATTTAGTCATTCTGGAAGGTGTAAGGTGATATTTCATTGTGGTTTTGATTTACATCTCCCTGATGATTAGTAGTATGGAACAGCTTTTCATGTGTTGGCCATCTGTATGTCTTCTTTGGAGAAATGTCTATTCAGGTCCTCTACCCATTTTTTAATCAGATTGTTTCTTGCTGTTAAGTTGTATGAATTCTTTATATATTTTGTATATTAACCCCTTATTGGTTATATCATTTATAGATATTTTCTCCCATTTAGTAGATTGCTTTATCATTTGTTGATGGTTTCCTTTGTGCTGCAGAAAGCTTTCAGTTTCAAGTAGTTTCAATTGTGCATTTTTGCTTTTGTTTTTTCTTGCCTGAGGTGATAGATACAGAAAAATTTTGCTAAGGCCGACGTCCAAGAGATTACTGACTATGTTTTCTTTTAGGATTTTTATGATTTCAGATCTTACATTTAGATCTTTAATCCATTTTGAGTTTATTATGGTGTATGGTATAAGAAAGTGGTCCAGTTTCGTTCTTTTGCATGTAGCTGTCCAGTTTTCCCAACACCATTTATGAAACTATCTTTTCTCCATGGCATATGCTTGTGTCCTTTGTCATATATGACTTATTTTTACATGTAAGTTACTATGATCAAAAGAAAGGCAATTACAGTTGAGTTTTATGGTACACAGTAATTGTTTATCATAGATACTTAGGCAAAGATCCTTTTTTCAGGGATAAAATAACTTTCAAAAAATGTCTTCTTTTGTTTCCTTAGGGCAAAGCTGTTGGGGTGACTATTGGCTGCATTCTAGGAATGTTTCCTTTGCTTTTCTTTGGAGGAGGTGAAGAAGATGAAAAACTGGAAAAGAAAAATTAACCCTCTTAGAATACCTATAAAAAGATGTAAACTAATGTACCTCAATTACTAAATATGCTGTCACAACATTTAGGAATTAAGACAATAACAGTGTATAGATACGGGATCAAATAATTCAGCATGTATTATGGAAAACACTAACTTATTGTGGCTTGGTTTTCTTAGGACATCTTTTTAAAAAATGTTTAGTATCCATTTTGTGTAAATTGTTGAAATGCTTTTTCATCAATGGCAGTCAACATTTTACCTTTTTCTTTTCCTTTATATATCAAAATATCATTTAAGTATCAGTCATTGACGTACTGTACTGAGTTGGGGTTTGCATATTTGTTACTTCATGTGTGTGCATGCATGAAAGGATCTTCTGTCGTTGCTGTTGCTCTCTAGTTACAACTCACCCTTGAGATTTTTGCCACATTACTTAAGATGTGTAATATAAGTTAAAGGTTTTTTTTTTTACTCTATTTGGGCAACATCAATTTTGTACTGTTTTACATTGAACATTTACAATCATATAATTTTAGTCATTTTTTAAACTCTTAGTCGTTTCAAGGTAGACACACACTTTAAGTATCTATTATTCACTTTAATTTTCTGACCTCAATGTCTCAAGAGCCAGAGGTTAATCAGAATGAGTAATTATGTGATGTCCTTACTACATAAAACCATATATGTTAGTAAGTGTATTATTTTCAGTTGATTTTTTTTAATCTTTAATTTTTCAATTTTAAATCATTACATGGTAGCTTCTGCTCTAAGAAAATGATTATTTTAGGGTCTTTTATAAATGGGGATTGTGGAATTAGGGTAAAATAAGGGGTTTGACATGACACTTGGAAATTAAGAGGCTAAAAAAATTTTTTAGAGAAAAAATGGGAACTGTTGAGAAGGCTCATGGTATAAGTGGTAAAGTTGAAGTCATGTTTGGAAGGTTAACAAGACACAAATTCTATTGTTTGGGATGGATTTCTTTTTCCTCAAAACATCTCATCTGAATGAATCTGAATGCTCCATACTCATAATCCTGATGTCTTATCTTATCACATAGAAGTTTTATTTCTGGATAATTTACTTTGAGGTGAAGACTAAATTTTGCTTTTTGGCTATGAATAGTAATCAAAAGTTATGTGAGGAGAAATCTTTTTTTTTTTTTTTTGGTCTTTTTTCTTCTTTTGTGATATTTAAATAATATTCTAGGTTGAAATTGCTTATTTCCAGCCTTGCATATCTGACATATATAGTACAACTATATATGAGTAAGTTGTTATGAGCCCTTAAAGTTTGTTAGCATGTGGTCTCTTATAATAAATGCTAAAACATTACTCTTACTTGTAAGAGTAAACTCATCATGGAGGAGAAAAACTGAAATTAAGGTAACTATTTGTTGCTAAATAGATGCAAAAGAAGGAAAACTTCTTAAGTGGATGGATTTACAGTTACCTTAGTTTAAAATTTATTTGCACATATTACTTTGACCTCTTATTTTGAGAAGGGCTGTTTTTCCCCCACAAGGCAATTTGTCATAAATTACCCTCTGTGCACTTCAAAATACCTTTAACCATAGATTTTTGAGAGAAAAGAAGAAAATAAATTATAATATAAAAATAAATATATAACATTCTTACTGTGTACAAATAATACAATAGTCTCATTTGATCAAATTAGAATTACAGAACTTGACTTCTTAAACAGAATCTTGGTCTTTATCTTTCACATAGTACTACATACACACCAAAAATAATTTTTTAAATTATTTTAGCTGAAAGGGTTAGAGTGCTAATTTAAACAACTTTTTTTTTTTAATGTCTAAGTGCGTTTTTTCCTAACTTGTATATTGCCAGTCCTTTCTGTTTTCTAAAAACTATTTTGTTGTGGTGCTTAAATTTTCTTCTTATTAATTAAATCCCATATCCAGAAATCTTGCCTGTGAGTTTAGAAAGGGCTTTGATTATTGGTTTTCACTTTTTGCTCTTGAAAATAATCCAGTCCTACAGAAGCTTTCAGTTTAGCTGAATGTCTGAAGAATTATTTAAGGTGTCAAAACATAGCATATATAACCTTCATGTTGAAAGATATTTTAATTTGGGGGCATAATACATATTTGAATCATTCAGATAATTAACTTGCAAAAAATTGAGCCCTTTTGTCCTTACCTAAGGTACACATCTTTTCAAGATCTTATTCTACATGAGTATTGCTAGAGCTTTGCACAAAGTGATTTCTAAAAAATGGTTCCCTTTAAGAGAATGACTTCATAAAACCATAGTTTCATGGTACTTGTCACAAATAACCTTATTTCAAATTGAAACTGGAATCATATTTCTTGTAATAGCTATTTCTTTATTGGAAGCATCATAACTATAGTTAACTACAACATGAGCTACTTTAGTACTGTTCGTTTAAAATTCATGTTGTCTGTGTATCATGATTTATTGACTTGTTGATGCATGTGAATTGAGTGCATTTTGTTGCCACTGTATGTTAAATGGTGACCAATGTTTTTACAAAGGAATTGGAAAAAAATATCTTTTAAGAAATTTGGAATGTGGTTTTGATTTTGAAATTTGACTTTCTTTCTAATATCTATGGGAAGGCTCTGGTTATTCTGTCACTAAAGGAAGCAGAATAAATAAATGCGGATTTTTTACAGGGTTGTAGCAATGTCACTGAGACAGTAAGATGGAGCTATTTAATACCTCCCTGAAATCCATATTGGAGATCCATTACAGATTATAAGAGAAGAATGATCCTATATTGAGACAATTTGATCTTTAATAGGATGTCAAAAATAACTGTAGAGAGGTTGGCATAAATCACACTGATGGGTCTTTACAGCAGAGATATCCAGGCCTTCTGTAAAATAAAAGCCTCATTTACTCCTTTTTTGTAGGAGGTAAATTTTGAAGGTAATGGGAGTTTATCTTTCACACAAAAAGTTTATGTAAACCATTTTGAAGTAAATCTTCCTTATTTTAGAATTTTATTTTCTTCCTATCTGAAAAGAATGTATTAAATGGAATGTCATCTTTTTCTTAGTAGCTAAGCACCATCCCCATGGACATTATTATTGTGCTGTAAGGCAGTGCCTCAGGAAAACTTTCATTTTCCTCCCATCTTTTTACTGCTCTGGGCTTTTGGCAATGGCCTTCTCTCTCTAACTTGCCACTTCTCAGCTATATGGACTTAGCACTAGATAGCCAGTCTTACCAGGAATTTTTTGGGAAATATTAGGCTATGGAACCTGAGTGAGATGATGGTGGTGATAATGATGATAATAATGTTAGCTTCCTTTTATTAAGCACTTTCTTGCTGTCATGTAAGTATTTTACACACTTCATCACATTTAATCACTTTAAATAATGACGTTAAGTTGGTGCTATTATTGTCCCTATTTTTTACTGGGAAAATTTTATGTGGAAAGTTAGTAGTAGACCCATGAGGTCACTACTAATAAGTGGACTGGAATCCAACTTCGTCCAAGTTTAAAGCCTGTGTTACTATGCAATAGGGCATCAGTTGAATGGACTTTGTAACATCTCTTCTCTGCTTAGGTTCCTTTTTACCTTCAGATTTGTGGAGTGAGTTGTTTTCTTACCAAAAACCAAAGGTACTTATAATCTCAATATTCATTTAAGAAATTCTGTGCATACTACGTGCTCAGAACTGTTCAAGGAACTGAGTGAACAACCAGAACATTCTCATTCTCCTTAAGTTTATTCTGGGAAGGGGAGACATCAGTTGGGCAAATATACATTTAAATATTTTTTATTGCAGATAGTGATAAGTTCCAGAGACAAATGAAACATGGTAAGGGGCATGGAAAGTACAGGTGTGCATATGAGGGTTTATTTTTATAGAGTGGTCAGGGAAGACCTGAAAGAAGTGAGGACATTAACAATACATGTTATGGAAATCTCAGACATGTAAGGTATGTTTCACTTGGGAATGTATTGTAAATTTTTTTTTTGTTTTGCACTATTAAGGCTTTCTGGATTAAATCTGAATACTAATATTTAAGTATTAGGATTGATAAACCCTGCATATTTACTGACAGCAGTAGATGGAAATGGCCCAGAAGCCTGGGGAAGCTGCCTGGGAATTCATACTGTATATGGATAACCCATCTGCAAATTATTTAGGGTTTGTTGTGTGCTCATCATGAAATTTTACTAACAGATCACCTGTTTTTACCAAAGCAATAAATGCTATTGGTATATGAGTTGTAACACTGAAACTGGTTTCTCTTCTTTAACTTTTAGAAATGAAGTACTACTTAAAGCAAGGACATAAAACATTTAATTTTGAAGCTTCAGGACTTTTAGTGTCTACCAATCTTGTGCTGACAGCAACATGAAGCACATGGTGTTGTGTATTGGTTTTTATAATAAAATCTATGACATCAAACATGTTAATGCCATTGACGGATTTATGAATGAAAGAAATTTGAGCAAATTTTTTTATTGACACCAGTTAAAAAGAATACGCACCTGAGAGATTGCATGATTTCCCCACAACTACAAGTCCAAGTCAAACTTTTTGTTTACAGAAATAGAATGTGAGAATGGTGACTCAAAAATTAAATTCAAAGGAACTACTTTTGAGGAGAGTTGGGGTGAGCCTTCAAAACCTGTTGGATGAAGGAATTTTTTGTGAGAATTGTGAAATTCAGTAATGATTTGGCACTTGCTAATATGAAAGCTATACATTTGTGTAGTGCTTTACTATTTATAAAATAGTTAGCAGATGCTAGATATACATGGAGTTTAAGAGAGTTAGTTGAAAAAAAATTGAGGGTACTTTAATTGGAATAACAATTTTTCTCTCCTGTATGTCAACCCCACCATCACCATTCCTGCACAACAGTGGTTATTCTGTATTTCTTTACCGTAGGTCTCAAGTGCATTTTTCTTCCTTATTTTCTCTTCTTTTCCCCAACCTCGGACTAAAGGAAATGCAGTTTTTAGAATATATATAATGTCCCATGCTGTAATTTTAAAGTATATAGGTCAAACATTTTCTCTTTTTCTCCCTTACCCCCAATTGGGAGGAGAAAAAGACAATTTTTAGTTCATTTTATGGTTAACAGTTTTAACTGTTCTTTCTTCCATACTAATACATGCCCACATTTCATAAGAAGGAAAAGATCTGACTGTGCTTCAAATGTCAGTACCACAAAGAATGGGATTTCATCCAACTTGTTCACTTCTCTGTCTGTAATGCATTGTACAGTGCCTGAAACATGGTGGGTGTACAGTAGATTTGTTTAATGGGTCAAACAGATAGCCAGATGCTTGATGGGAAATATACTATGTATGTATCTTCTGTTCTACTGGTTATCAAGGAAACAAATATTTGGTTTGGCATGATTTATTCTTTTTTTTTTTTTACTGTAGTTATTCCTTTTATATAAATAAGATAGTAATATTATGAGAAAAACATCCTCCAAGCCCATGTAATTTTTTCACTTTAATCAAAATATGTACTAGCTCCAGAGCCGAACATTTTAGATGGGAGTGTCTGCTCCTTACAAGATTGCTTTCCAGAGAGGGTGATGTGTGTGACTCATTATCAACCCCAAAGACACTTCATGACAGGGCTCTGAGCATCAGACTTCCTGCCTGTAGAGTCCAGCTGCTCACAGTTACAAGCGTGAATATCAAAGGCAGAAAGTTTCAAACTTTCATTCTATTTTTTCCATTTCCCAAATAAGAATCTACAATAAGCTGGATTGCTCTGGTTTGCATAATATCCTTTCTTTGTTCTCTCATTTAAGCACTTTAGAATACTTATGTCCCCCCCCCTCCATCTTTGACTTTTATGGCTTTCTTTTTTTTTTAATTTTTATTTTTTTATAAACAATTTTTTATCCCCAGGGGTACGTGTCTGTGAATCGCCAGGTTTACACACTTCACAGAATTAGTGATATAGAAGACCAAATGACAGGCATGATTTATTCTTAATGAACTTGTGTTGGGGGGCAATGGTGATCAT
>PISX010021011.1:0-34269 GCA_004024625.1 Mellivora capensis
GAACTGAAATCAAGAGTCAGATGTTTAACCGGCTGAGGCACAGGTGTTCCAAACACATCCCCTCTTCCCTGTCAGGGGCTCGTGCTCTCTGGTGCTCCACTTTGTGCCCAAGCGTTGGATCGGGGGAGCGTGCCCATTATGGACACCGCTAGTGCAGATGAGCACAGCACTGTCCGGCTCCTGGGGACCTTGCAAGACCCTAGTCCCCAGGCTCTTTGTCAGCAGCCTGTGTGTGCCAATGCTGTGTGAGCAGACATGATGTGTGTGTGGAGTTTGGGGACCTGAGAAGGGGAGTCTTGTAGAGATCGGTGTGGGGGTCGTTTATCCATGAGTCCTCTTGAAATGAAGGACGATTAAAAAAAAAAAAAGAACAATCGAAGGGAAGAGAGAAACAGGGTTTGCAGATGGGGAAGTTCTGCTGTGTTAAGCTGCCGAGATTTGGGATTTGTGACCCACAGCAGTTAGCTTACCGTAATATAGGCAGGAAGGCGAAGGTGTTGAGGGAATGCTGGGAAGAAGTGGGGTGTGCAGAGTTGCAGAGTAGTTACGGAAATTGTGCAGGAGGGGGACATATAACCCTAGCCAGTCTCTCTGCCTGGTCCTCCCCTGTCCACAGACGTCTCCAGGTGAGAACAATGGAGGCTCTGTATAGTGGAGAAGATGAAGGAGGAAAGAGGAAGCTTTAAGTTTGGAGTGCTTAGCTCTAAAACTCAGCCCCATCTCTTGCTAATGCATCATCTCGGGCCAGTGTCAGAATGATCTGTGGCTTCGGCTGAGGGGAGAAGCCTCCCTGAATAGGGCAGGCGTCCTGGGGGCTCTACCTTGACTGACACCAGCTTCCTCAGGAAGAACCAAAGCCATAGAGTCTTAGTCATTGGGGAGGGGGTAGAGAAACTTCCCTGGTGGGTCATAGAGAGCCCTCCTAAGCCATGCTGTGCTAAGTTGGTTGATGAAAGTTTAGCCAAAGCTTTCCCTTTCTTGTTTTTCTGAGTCCCAGATTCCAAAGAGGAGCAGGAGGATGAAGCCAAACAGGTCACTTTCCAGAAACAGCTTGTCATCCCATGTGCCTGCAGCATTGGGTGCTCGGTGGGGGCTGGTGGGAGACGCGGTGGGCACATGTACCTCAGGGGTTTCTAAATGCCGTGCCAGTGGGTTTGGACATTAGTGTCCAGCTAATCTGCGCTGTCTCAGAGCCAGAAAAGTGGGGTGTGTGTGTGTGTGTGTGTGTGTGTGTGTGACATGTGACCTGAAACAGAGCAAATTTATAGAGGGCACTGGTCCAAGGTGGAGAGAGTGAGGGCATAAAGCAAAAAGTAGTAGCGTTGCAGCCATGCTGATGGGCGATGCCGCAGGGGAGGGATGGTGATTGGGAATCAGCTGCTGATTTCAGGGTTGGGAGGAGGTGCAGAGAAGACACTCCCATGGTGGACCGTGACTCTAGGGTAATGAGGGGGGAAATTCTGTAGCATCCTCTGTGCTCCCTCAGGACGGAGGCTGTATTGCTCTCAGTTCTGTACGGTCAGTGCCTTGCCTAGCACATGCTATGGAAGTCAGTGAACTGTAGGGATGCCATGTGGCTTTCCCCAGCCACCTCCCATGGTCTCTTGTGGTCTCTCAGTTTCCACGGCCTCTCCTGGAGCGGGTTAGTTCTTTCCTCTGCCTGAGCTTTGGGACCTGGGGGTGTCTGCTTGAGGTTCCTAGAATTCTGGCAAGGACTCCAAATGCCACAGACTCCTTAGCTTCTGTCCAAGGGCAGCTCCCAGCAGCCTGGACAGATGCCCCTTTTACAGGTAGGCTGTGACATGGCTCACCGAGGAACTGTCCAGTGCTATCTGTTGGGGACCCAGGCCAGGTTGAGGGTGGCCAGATTTAGCAAAACAAAACAAAACAAAACAAAACAAAACAAACCAGGACATCCAGTTACATTTGAATTTCAGATACAAAATGAAGACTTTTTATTATTAATATGTGCCAACGAGGACACAGGAACATACTTATTTGCTGTTTATCTGAGTTTCAAGTTTAGATGGGTGTCCTGAGTTTTCCTGATAAGCCTTCCTGGGTCCCCCCTGGCCTGGTTTGTGTGGACAGAGGGGACTTCGCTGACCTGGGGATGCTCCTCCCAGTACCCAGGGATAGCGCTGCTGACTGCCAAAAGGTGGAAGCAGACCCCAACCCTGGCCAACCCCCACCCTCATCCTTGTTGCCAGCAGCTCCCTCACAAGCGCTTTCATTCACGACACTCAGCACCAGGCGGTGGCCGCTGGGAGGGCAGCGGGGCCATCATCCATCACGCTGCCACCAAAGCGTGTTAACAGACCACGGCGGTTCCAGCACACCGATGATGGTGACGACCCTAATGAAGATTTGTGGTGCTGCTGGAAGAGGCTTTGGATCCACTGTCACCTCCAGCAGATGGGATGAGGCCCTGGGGAGCGGCTTATGGGAAGGGAGGTTCTGGAGATGGGAGGGGTGGGAAGGATGAGTGGCAAGCAGGAGAGCAAGACTACGCTGCCAGGAGGTCTGAGGCTGCGGGGAGCTGGGCTGCAGGGGAGCAGGCTGTGCTCAGGGGCCCTGAGGCCTTCAGGCCAAGATGCAGGGCACAGGGCAAGGGGCCGTGAAGATGGAAGGAAGTTAGCAGGTAAAGGGTTACTGGTTTCCTGGGGCTGCTGTGACCTATCACCACACACTTGGTGCCTTCATAGGACAGACATGTGTTGTCTCAGGTTTCTGGAGCCCAGGAGTCTGAGATTGGTCTCACTGAGCCAACACTGAAGTCAAGATGCATGCAGGGCCAGGATCCCCCTGGGGGCTCTGGGGGGAGGACCCATTCCTTATGACTTCCAGCTTCTGGTGGTTCCAGCAGTCCTTGGCATAGAGCCCCAGCCCACTGATCTCTGCCTCCATTGTCGACCTCCTCAATTCTGTCTCTCCCTCTGCTTCTCCCTTACAAGGGGATGTGATTGCATTTAGGACCCACCGTGATAATACAGCATGAGCTCCCCTGCTCAGGATGGTAAACTTAATTGTATCTTCTGTCGCATCAAGTAACACTCGCATTTCTGCCATATAGTGTGTGAGGCACTGGTCCAGAAGTTAGGATGTGGACACATCACTTGGGACTCACTGTTCTGCTCACTGCCTGGTGTGAGGAGAGGCCAGCATCATGCTAACATAGGGAAAGTTCCTTCGAGGAATCAGCTGGAAGTCCTGCTCAAGCTTTCATTATCTTCCCTGTTACTTTAATGCCTGGAAGCCAAGGCAGGGTAATTCACACATTCATGGAGGGAGATAGATGTGTGCTTCCAGGAGAAGGTACCAGGTTGGGAGTGCCAGCCCTGCCTTGGACCCACTAGGCAACCTTGTTCAGGTCATACCTCCTCCTTGCAACTGTCTCACCCACTCCAAATGCAGATGTTGAATTGCATAACCTCTAAGAGCCCCTAGAGACCCTTTGAAGTCCAATCTTATTTTACACTGGGGAAACTGAGGTCTCTGAAAGTTGAGCTGCAGGTCTTTCAGCTTAATCGAAGCATAGAACCCAACTTTGGCTGTGCTCCAGCATGAAATTTCAGTTCAGGCTCACAGCTTGCTCTGAGCAGCATTTTAAAGTTCAGGACTGAGGCCATAATTCAACCCATGACCGACATTATGGCTAAGAACGTTTTACTAAAGCTGTGTCCTGACTTCACAGCACAGCACAGACCCACATCCATGGAGAAGCAGCTGGAGCACAATGAAATCAGACAATTTCAGCTCTGTGTGACCTTGGGCGTGTCATTGAGCTTCTCCAAATCTCAATTTCTGCATTTAAAAAATATGGTATTTTGAAGGTTTCCCATTTGTGAAAATGAAGAATCAATAAATGCAAAATGCTCAGGAGAATGTTTGGTTTACATGAGGGGCTCAGCCAGTGGGAACTCTGGCCCAAGGGCTCCATCTGAAGGCTCCTCCCATTACTCTCCCCCACCACCACCGCTGTCCCCCATTCTCTCAGTTCTAGCCCTCTGGCCACAGTGCTGTTCTTGGACCAGGCTCGTTCTGTGTGCGGTCATATCTCAGGATCTTGCACTTGTGTTCTCTCACCTGGAGCATCCCTCTCCCGGGTACGTGCACGGCTCACTCCTCACTTCCTGCAGGTGCTTGCAGCCATGTCACCTTCTCAAGCCTCATTGTCTACCCTCTCAAACATGTGACCCCCTTCTCCACTTTTTCTTCCTGGAACTGATCACAACCCAACTTCCTGTCTGTTTTACATATTTATATTTCTACTTGCCTTGCTACTTCCCTCTGATGAAAGTGTAAGCTGCACAAGGTCAGGCTTCTAGCTTATTTTTATCACCAATGAATTCCCACTGAAAACAGTGCCTGGCACACAGCAAGTGCTTAGAAATATTTGTTGCATGAATGAATGAATGAGTGAATGAGTGAGGGAAGGGAAATGTTCTTGAAGCTGCTATGCAGAAGACAGAGCATGGGGAGTGACGAGTAGCAGGTGAGAGGCCACCATAAATATGCATGGGGTAGCATTTGGGTGTCTGGGGGTTTGGGTGGCTTTCTGGAGGTAGAGATGATAGGATATGCTGATGTATCCTTTGGAGGGGTGACAGACAGGGAGGTGTCACGGAGGACTCCAGTTGCCTGTAATATGTGGATAAATGCAAGTTCTGTTTCCTGAGCTGGAGATCGCTGAGCAAGGAGCAGGCTTACAATGCCCACATCCAGGGGCCTTTCTGACTAGGGACACATGGAGGAAAATGAACTGTACCACCATCAGAGAAGCTGGCTTCTGCCTTCAAGACGAGTTCACTATTTGACCTAAAGCAATGCACTTCACCTCCTTGGGTTGGGGATAGTTCTACCATAAAGGGAAGGAGAAGGTGTGGTGGAGCCCATCTGAGAGGTCCTTGGGTGGGCAGTATGGAACCCTGGGCAAGGCTAGGCTTTGGAGTTAGACACATTTGGGTTCAAAGCTAACCCTTGTCATTTACTAGTTAAATTTCACTGGACTCAATTTCCTCATCTCTAAAATGGGAAAAGGTAATTCTGACGTCATGAAGATGTATGAGGTTCAAGTGACACAATGTCTCTAAGTGCGAAACACTGTGCCTCATTTCCTCATGTCTTCCTTCCAACCCCTCGCTTCCTGCACTACACCCAGATCCCGTCTGTCCGCACTAGCAACTCACCTCTATGCAGATGGAGCTGCATGAAATGAAGTTTATGATGCTCTTGGCCTGTTCATATCTAAGAAACTTACTATTTCAATGCAAACATGCCCTATTGCAAAAGGCCATTAAATATGTATCAAATAAAAATGTGAAGAGGAAGAGTTATTGCTTTGCTAAGTGTTGCTTGACTAAATTTTATAGAAAGAATAAGAATTATTCTTCTTTCTCTGCCATCACCTTTCTGTTAGATTTTCTCACACCAGGTGTTCAAATCCCAGGGAGAAAACTTCTTCTTCCCAGTCTGACATTTTCAAACGTGTTGATACATACCCAATGGAGTGATTCTACAGAAGATGGTGCCGCTCAAAGCCCCAACCCGAATGAAGTAGCTCCCCAAATTCTATTTATGTCGTAATGAATATATTCAACTTATTAGCGTCCAAGACTTTGTAGGCACACCTGCAGCAAAGAGTGCAGTATGGATATGGAGTGATTCGAATTTTCCTTCCACAAAAATAATTTTGGCAGCTTGGGATCAATATCTTCCTCCCATATGTTTCATATTCTCTACAAAGTATAATTGAAGACACTCTTCTCAACAGTACTTTTCAGTGTGAATGCATTCAGAAATTCTAAAAAGGTAACTTGAAAAGGAGGAAACTAACATTTGGATTGCATCAACTATGTATTAAGGCTGTGCTATGCACCTCGTATATGTTATCTCATTTAATCTGCACAACTGGGTGACAAGGATAATATCAGGCTTACTTTTGCAGAATGGGAATCTGAGGCTCGGAGAGGTTGCATTACTTGCCTAAAATCACACAGTCATTAGTAGTGCGATCAGGATCCCAAGTCAGTGTTGTCTGACTCCAAAGCTGGCTCTCTTGAATATGGGCTTGCACTCTAGACACTGCATTCCTAATTCTCCACACTTCCTACCTTCAGGCGTTTTTTCATTGAGAACAGAAACGAAATCAGTGGAGAAACCCAAAACTCTGAGACCAGATTTTGAAAGAACTTTCTTGGCCCAAACTTACACGTGGACTACATCCATTTCAACTCTACTTTTAGAAGTTAGACTGCATTGATGTCCTTATTTCCTTGTGTAGAAACGGAAGCAAAGTTGGACAGAGGTGTCTCTGACCTTGGACTGAAAGAGACTTGAATCTATTCTAGGAAATGCATCTCTTTCTCCAGGAGGTGAGAGGGAAGTGGTCCCTGCCAGGGGAGACGGATTCTTTCCACTGTTGCTCTGACAGCCATCTTGGCAGCCCTCCCAGCCAAACTCTCTGGGCTGCTTCGTGCTCCATGATTCCTGGTGGGGTAAGATTTGGCTCTGTGTCTCTCTCTTCCCATTAATCTTCATTTTAGTTTGTTGCTATACAGATACATCTTGAAACATTCAAGAAGTGAAGAAGGAGTTCATCCGTGTCACAGACAGCATGCTTCAAGGATTGCTATTTTGTCAACCTGGCCAACTTGGATGTCAAAGAATATGCTCTGGGAGGAAATGGCCTTGGTAATTTTCCTTGCTTTTCACTCTGTCCTTGTCCCTATCTCCAAATTTATCCAGAGCAGCAATAACCCATTTTATTATTGTGTCCATGACTAAGAGGACAGGAATGCCTTCTGTGGCTCTGGGAGCTAGGTGATCCTTTGACCCCATGGTATTCCCAGTTAACAAGGTCCCCAGAGAACATGCCTTCAGTGTGGTCACTGTGTGATGTCCTCTTCCTGGAGCTGGTGGATTTCTGTCAGTGACCAGGGGATTTCTGCTAGACCCAGCAATCTCACTGGCAATTCCCTCGGTGTCCACGTTGTTGTGTTAACCTCTTTAGTCCCAGGACCATGCTACTTCTGACTCTTATATGTTTGTTAAACTGATAAGTACCACTGGTTGTTATCCTGTCCCCTTCTATTTCCTATGTTTTTGTTTTGAGGAACTCTAGATAAGAGAGAGGTTCTGACAACTGGAAATTTAGCTGAATGAATAAGCACTTCTTAGGAAGCAGAGAAATTCTGACTCAGAGGAAAAATAAGAGCCCTGGTGTGGTGTGTTCCCTAATTTTGGCTTCCAGGAAAATGTCTTCATGGGGGCCAGAAGAACAGGGCATTAACATCAACTGAGTTCCTACAGTCGAGTTCCTATGTTGGTGGTCTTTGCTACCTACTTTATTTATATTATCTTACTTAATTTCGGGCAAAGATGTTCCTATTTTATGGAAAAGGAGACCTACATTGAATGAAGGTAGGTAGGTAGTAGGGTTGAACTTCTAAGTAGGATCGTACATGGAGAGACAAAGCAAAACTCATTGTCAGTCTGCTAAGATGTTCCACGAGATGAAGATTGAGGCTCACTTTCCATTGTCTAAGATATGACTTTTAACTTTGTTTCAGTTCACCAAGATTGTGTTCTATCCCTTGGGACAGACTCATATTAACCAAATCCATAAGGCTAATGTAAAACCACACGCACTGCCAATGTATTAAATTGGAATGGGAGGCATAGCTACCACATTGGCCAAAATAGTCACAGTGGCTCAAGTGGCCCCTTTGTCTTTTTGTGGGTAAGTTACACGGGCAAGTAAATTATAATTGGGAAGTTCCTTGGTGAAAATGTATTCAGGGTATGATTAAAGAGTTATGCAATTTAAGTGTCCTGTGGCCTTGGGCTCTGGAAGCTTCTTCCATCCATTTTCATCATAGAGCTAAATTTGCCACAGTGACTGACAGGTTGACTCCTTAGGCCTGGATCCCTTTTCTCCTGGTTGCTGCTGGTATGGACAGTGCTCTGTGACTGTCCCTTCCTCTACTTCTTGGAATGACCACGTACACCCTGCTTAACTTTGTCCGTGGCTCCAGTTATGACAGTTTGGTTTACGAGCCACTCTGATTTTTTCCCTCCTTTCTTCCAGGTCCATTTCAACATCTCAGCTCAGATCTGGTGTCTGTGGTGCTGTTATTGACTCTGTTATTGACTTGATTCTCCTAATTTCCAAGCTGTTGGCAACCCCCATAGCTTCCCTTGCAGAGATAATATCGATGCTGCAGGATTTGGGGAAGGCTAAATTAGACAATGTAAGGGAAAAGAGTCCAGCACAAGACAGCTGGTTCATTAATTCCATTCCTTTTTTTTTTTTTTTTTTGCAAGAAGGTTAAAACTGAGCAAAAGCGCGGCGCCTGGGTGGCTCAGTGGGTTAAGCCTCTGCCTTCAGCTCAGATCATGATCCCAGGGTCCTGGGATCGAGCCCCACATCCGGCTCTCTGCTCAGCAGGGGGCCTGCTTCCCCCTCCCCCTCTGCCTGCCTCTCTGCCTACTTGTGACCTCTGTCTCTTTGTCAAATAAATAAATAAAAGAATAAATAAAATCTTAAAAAAAAAACTGAGCAAAAGCAGCTACCCAGATCTCCATCTCTCTCACTGACTTCAGAAGACAACATTGAATCATTTTTGAATCACTACTTCTACTTGCAGGGGCAAGTTTTTCTTAAAAAAATAAAAAAAAAGACTTTTTCCTAATAATGATGGTCTATCTTTCCACATATGTGACTTTGATTACATTTTATAGAATCTTTGACCTGGAAACCACCTTTCTCAAACCTACCACCTGTCAGCAAAGTTGGCCACAATGTCAACAGAAGAACAGAAAAGTAACATCACTCAGGTAGGAGAATTTGGTATTTCCTTCTGCACACATTGTAGTTTTAAGAAAGCCTTTATGGCTGTCAGACTTCAATCTCCATGGTAATAACTTGAGTTTGGCTTCAGTGTGGGGTAAGAGCGAGTCAGATGTCATCCAATTATCCATGCAAGGCATCTTGGTATTGGCCACAAGAGATACCCAAGTTTTCTATGCATTTTAGACTGTATTTGTCTCTTTAAAGAGGGATAGAATGATTTCCTGATTAATAACTAACATTTCAAAGTGTTTTATATTTTATCATCACATTTGACCCTTGATGAGGGAGTTATTAATTCTAATCCTATTTCATAAATTAAAAACTGATAGCAGATAAATCATTTAGCCAATCATTTGTCACAGTGCATACATGTCTCTGTGGAATTCAAGTTCGGGACTATTAGGATTCCATGCTTCTTCCTAGTGTATATGCTTGAGTTCACCTCTGGCCCTTAGAATGAGTTAAGTATCATGATTAGGAATTAAATAACCATATGTCACTGTACAGGTTAACTGTATGTGTCAACTTGGCTAGGTCACAGTACTTAGATTTGGTGAAATATTATTCTGGAGTTTCCTGTGAAGATGTTTTCTAGATAAAACTAACATTTAAATCAAGGGACTTTGAGTAAAGCAGATTACTCTTCCTAAAATGGGGGGCCACATTCAATCAGTTGGAGGACTTAATAGAAAAATATTGATCTCCTTCTCAGAAGAGGGAGCACTGCCAGCAGACCGCATTCTAGACTCAAGTTGCAACTCTTTTTTGGGGTCACTGGCTTGCCAACCCACCCTGCAGAGTTTGGACTTGCCAAACTTGCATACGATCCAATTCCTTAAACTCAATCTTTGTATTTATGTGCCTCCTGTTGGTTCTGTTTCTCTGGAGAACCCTGACTAATATAGATTTTGCTACTATGGAGTGGGGGGTCTGTTAACAAATACCTAAAACTATGCAAGTGGCCTTAGGACTGGGTAATGTGTAAAATTGGAAGAATTTTTGAGGTTCCTAACAGGAAAAACTGAGATTACCTTGAAGAGACTGTTGATAGACATAAGAATATCAAAGGTGCTTCTGGTGAGGTCTCACATGGGACTGAGGAACATAATATTGGAAACTGGTGGAAAGGTGGTCCTTGTTATAAAGGGACTAAGAACCTGGCTGAACTGGGTCCAGAGGTTTGTGGAAGGTAGAAGTTGTAGGCGATTAACTTGGATATTTGGCCGAGGAGATTCCTGAGAAAAGCGTGGCCAGTGCTGCCTGGTTTCTCCTTGCTGCTTGTAGCAAAAGTTGACGGGGTCGGGGGGAGGGGGAGGACACACACTGAAGAAGGAATTGTTAGGCCAAAGGGAATCAGAACTTGAAGATTTGGACATGTTCAGCCTACCCAGAGTGCCAAAAATGAGAATGTTTGGTCTGGAGAGAACACCAAGCATGTGGTTGGAGAATCATTTGGCTCTAAAGTGATTACAGGTATGACACATGGATCCAGTTAACTGTTTCAGCAGAAGCGCTGCCAGCTTGGACTGAAGAGGATCGAGATGGGACAGAATGAAGGCATGCTGTTGGGCTTCTGAGATTTTGTAGGATGAGTCAGTAGGGCTATCTGGCTGTGAACATGTGTTATCCTTCAAGAAAACAGAAGAATGGCCCTAACAGCAGTTCAGAGGCCAGCAGTGTTGTCATCGCCACCTAGAGGCCTAGAGGACACAGGCTTGTGGATATGTGTGTGTGTGGGGGGGGGGGGGGGGGGGGGGGGGGGGCTGGGGGGAGGCATGTGGCTGCTGCTTTTTGATTCTATAGGGTAGAATGACTGCCCAGGTCCCCAGGCCTGCCTGATGGACCAGAAGACAAGAGACTGGAGCCAAAGAGGGTTATTCTCTAGCCTTAAGACCTCATGCAATTTGCCTTGTGGGTTTCAGACTTGCTTGGTATCTGTCACTCCATTATTCTTCTTGACTTTCCCTTTTGAGTAGTAATGTCTGTTCTGTGCCCCACCATTATTTTGGAGGTAGATAACTTGTCTGGTTTCACAGATTCACAGTAGGAGAAGGATTTTGCCTCAGGGCACATTGTACCTCGAGTCTCCCCCACGTCTGATGTAGATGGTATTTCAATGAGATTATCAGCCTGGAGTTGCTGCTGGAGTGGGTTAAGACTTTAGGGCTGTTGGGATGGGGAGAATGTCGTCTGTCTGTGGAAGGATGTACATTCTGTGGGAGCAGAGGGTATTATGGGCTGCACTGTGTCCTCCCCAATTCAGATGCTGAATTCCTAACCCTGAGTTATCTCAGAAGGTGACTACATTTGGAGATGAGGCCTTTACAAATGTGATGAGGTAAAAGGATGGTAAAGTAAGGTCAAGTGAGGTTGTATGGTGGGCCTAATCCAGTAAGACTAACGTCCTCATAAGAAGAGATTAGAGCACAGACACATAGATGGAGGGGTGGCCACATGAGGACACAGAGAGAAGGTAGCCATGTGCAAGCCAAGGAGAGAGGCCTCAGAGGAAAACAAACTTGCCAACATCTTGCTCTTGGACTTCCAGCCTCCAGAGTTGTGAGAAAATAAACTTCTGTTGTCAAAGCCCCTCGGCCTGTGGTATTTTGTTATGGCAGCCCTAGCTGACTAAAATGGTCACTGGTATCAATTTGATGATTTAGTTGGGGGGGGGGTGGTTATCTACACCATGTTGTTGGCATTAAGAAGATAAATCTTGGTTATTTGGCTGATTTTGTTATTTCAAAGTTGATATTGTATAGACCTAGCATTAATTACATGTTCTTTCATCTCTGATTTTTTTTTCATGTAAAATCACTTTCTCTCAAGTTTATTGCCTTAATAGCCTGGGGGAAATATTTGCTTCTGAGGATCATGTATCAAATCTGTTTCATTTTGGTCAGAATATCCTTCTTTCCTTGTAAACAAAATTACACTGTGATTTTAAGTGGTTCAGAAACTCTTGGAAAGAAAAGTCTGCTTTGGATTCCAAGAAAGTTTCTTCTTATTACATTTTGTCTTTATTGTAGACTTCAGGACTCCGACACTACCTGGAACCAAGCTATCCAAAACCAGTGTCTTCCACCAAAAATAACTGTAGAATAAAGGAACCTCCCCTTTGAAGAAACTCTCCCCTCATCTTACGTCTCCTCAGGAACACTAAAGAATCCCATTTGACAGAAGGATCTTTTTCCCCCTCCCAATTCTGAGTTTTATATGCCCAGATTCCAAAATTTTGGCACACATATATTTGAAAAAAAAAATGGACGATTCCTAACTGACATCTCATTTTCTAGCTGTAGTTATCAGCCTTGAAGAAGAAAAATAGCAGTGAAAAGGTGAAAGAGAGTTGTGCCAAATATTTGTCCATAGACTCAAACATCATTTCTGTACTGTGATGACACTATAGTTCATGAACAACATTTCTTGTTAATTTACTTTTCTGGTTAACCAGAAAATCTTTCTTGTTTCACCTTTTGAAAAAATTGTAAATCCTTAAAAATTCGCACACTAATAGTACTCTGTGTTAAAAAAAATCAATTTTTTTCTATGATTGAGTCTCTTGGCTTTAGATTTCTATTAGAACAATCAAAGGTTGTCTAGAAGAGTGTATGAGATCAGAATGCCTATACACCAAATAGGGAAATTTCCATACATCTAGAATGTTATTTTTTTCTATCTTAAAAGTAAGGGTTCCCCCAAACTCTTCTTTCCTACACCCCAAAACATAAATAAACAAAACGAGACCATTATAGATCCTGGTTAATTGGGTTCCAGGAGACTTTGAACCTGTAGGTCTTTTGTGGGTTGTTATAGTTCTGGTTGATGGTATATTTGATGGGCAGGATGCAGGGGAATGGAAGGAGCCTCATTCTGTCACAGTCACATACTCATCGTGCATCCTTAGCCAAGTCATTCAAACTCTGAGCCTTGATGGGGGAGCAATAATATCTGCCTCACAAATTTTCATGTGCATCAAATGAGATAATGGATGTGAATTTACTCTTTAAACCGTAACTGGGCTGTGCAGATGTTAGTCATTATTTTCAAACAGCATCTGTGACCTAGTTTTGATTGTGGTTTACTTTTGGAAAGAAGAGAATTATAAACGCAGCTTGGCTCATCTGGAACAAAACTAATTCAGTGACTTGAACTACGAACGATCACATTCAAGGCGAACGTCCTGCTGCAAAAGTAGACCGACTCCAAGGACAATTCTTATTTGCTAATTAATTACCAGAAGCATTTCCATCAGCATACTAAATTTTGAAAATCCATTTAAGTAAAAATCGTACTTGTCTATAGAACATCACCTCCAGATTCTCTTACTTTGCTCAGTTAGAGAAGGAAAATGCTTGTTGGAACTCTTCCATGTTCAAATATTTCCACCATTTGTAAGGAATTGGCCTGTCATTTACACATCACTGCTTGAACAATTTTTTAAAAAATTTTTTATTCATTTATTTGAGAGAAAGAGAGAGAGAGAGCACAAGCACAATGGGTAGGAGGGACAGAGGGAGAGGGAGAAGCAGACGCCCCGCTGAGCAGGGAGACCGATGTGGGACTTGATCCCAGGACTCTGCAGTCATGACCTGAGCCAAAGGCAGATGCTTAGCTAACTGAGCCACCCAGGCCCCCAGTTAAACAATTTTTTTGGATAGTTCTTTCATTATGTATATTTTCCCATTAGATAGTTTTATACAAGGGACAATTTTTTTTATTGCTTAATTGCCATGTGGAAGAGATTAATCATTAAAACAGAAACAAGAGATTGACCTCTGGGTCACACTATTTCACATCAGATGCAATTCTTCAGGATTCCCTCATTTTGTCCACTTGAAACTGTCCATTCAACCCTTTTATCACAGTCTCTATACTGGTTTCCTGGTGCAGGGAGAATTTTGAGCGCATTCAGAGAAAGAGACTGCCGGACGGACCCCTCCAGCTTGCCCACCTTTGCTTTCTGAGCATAGTTTAATTCTGACATTTTACCTGTCATGTTAGCAATGTCTCTCTCTTCACTTCTTTTTTTTTTTTTAAAGATTTTATTTACATATTTGACAAACAGAGGTCACAAGTAGGCAGAGAGGCAGGCAGAGAGAGAGAGGAGGAAGCAGGCTCCCTGCTGAGCAGAGAGCCCGATGCGGGGCTCGATCCCAGGACCCTGGGACCATGACCTGAGCCGAAGGCAGAGGCTTAACCCACTGAGCCACCCAGGCGCCCCTCTCTCTTCACTTCTTATGTACACCCTTCAATGACGTTCGAGTCCTCACTGGCACATCACTTTTGCTGCCCTCTAAAAATATTATCCTACAAACTAGCAGCACCTTTTCCTTCTAGGCCATGTGGTCTGGGGGGTCCTTCCTGAAGCAATCCTTCCCGCAGGGGTAGTTGTCTGCTTGAAGAGGAGCTCACGTGGTGAGGAGAAAGGGATAGGGCTGAGCTTCAGGGAACCTGGGTTCTGCTTGGGTTTCTGTCTCTGATCATCTCCAGAATGTTGCCAACTTTGCTAGCCTGTTCTGGGCCTCTGTTTATTTATCTGAAAAATGAACCATTTGGAGGAGTTGTCCTCTAAGATTTTTCTCAAATTTAGATTTTCCATAGTTACCAAGTATGTAGGATATTAAAGAATACGGGCTTCAGAGCCCAGCAGACTGAGCCCCCTGAAACTTCGACAGAAGTCACTAAAATTCGCTAAGCCTCAGTATTCTTGTCTGTAAAATAGGAATGTTCATGTTTGCTTCAAAATTATAAACATTAAATGTATATCAAATCCTTATGTATGGAAAATACTGTGATATAGAAAAGAGATTAATATTGCTTCCCTTCTCCTCCTTCCATTATCTCCTAAAAATTAAGGAAAACCCACATGTGGAAATGGAATAAGAAGAAGTTCTGGTTCACTTCTGGCTCTGGACTCACTGACATTCCCCACGATTCTTCCTGGAACATCACTGGAATCTTCTCCCATAATCTTCGCAGAAGGCACTGGGGATGAAAGATCTGGCGGAGGACCCTGGGGTTGTGGATAGTGTGAAGACAGCCTGAGAGGTGTGGTAAATGCAGACCATGAGGACTGGGACTTCTGTGACATTCTTCTGACTCTTGCAGACCACGGAGCAGACAGAATATGGGAAACTGAGGCTGCTCCAGGAATGGGCAGATGTAGCCATCACACCTCAGTGGCTTTTTTCCCCATGGGAGAAATAATGACCACATTGACTAGACTCCTGTGTAGCACGGAAAGGTCGGAAAGGACAGCGGCTTCTGGAAATCTGGTCTCACCAAAATTCCAAGTTTTATTTCCTCCCACATTTCCTGATCACACAGTGCAGAGTCACTACTCCTTCCTGCCGTCCTTCTTCACGAGGGGAAGCTTGGATACAGTCTTGTGGTGATGGTTGGAACACAGATCAGAGGATGAAATGAATGAGGCGGTGGGAAACGCCAGCATCTATATTTAAGTAGAATGAAAAACTGGTCCATTGTACTAGTGCAGCGGGGCAGTTGGGGGCTTGACAAAGAGCAGCTATTTAAGTAAACATCTCAGTTTACTTTATTTTGAGGTGACTATGTGCTCTCTGTAAATCAACCATGTGACATGGTCACCAGAAAAGTAAACTCAAGAGTAAAATGCATTATTAGAGGAATGGTGACTTTTTCTTTTCTTTTTCCTTTCCTTTTAAAAATTTTTTTTTTTTTTAAGTGAGGTGCCACTTCTTATGTGATTTGCACTGTCTGGGCTCTAACTAGAGTGTTGTTTTCAATTTCTCATTAACCTTGCATGCTTGCTGCCTTGACAAGAATATCATTAGAGCTCTCTACCTGTTTGTCAAATAAACAGATGAATGAGAAGAATTTCGTAAGCGTTTAACCACTCATCTATTTCTCTGATGGTATTTACTGGGCTTCTCCTAGTCTCCTTATGCGACTGCACCAACTTAGACACACAGACCCTGTGTCAAGGCATCCTCATTCTGGCTGAGATCTGTCCTATGAAGAGTGGCTGGAGGAATTAGGGACACATAACTAGACTACAGAGGTCTTAGAAAGAGTTTGGCAGTGTTTCCAATATTTAAAGAGCTGGATTAGGGAGCATACTCAGGCTGTGAAATTCCAGAGGGAAAATTCATGAGATTTTGAGGGAGGGAGATTCCTAATAATAAGAGCAGTCTCAGGGATGGATGGAATGGTTTGCCTTGGAAAGTGGCATAGTGTGCCAGAGTGATGGTGTGTGGGGCTGACACCTGTGATGCCCGCCTGACCAGAAGGGACGTCCATTAGGAAAGGAGATGGACAGCCAAGCTCTGGGGTCTCTTCTGGTCCCAGAGAGTCATCGTTTTTCCCTGGAAGTGTGGTTTCACATTTGGTCCCAAGCTCCAACCTTTTATTTATTTATTTATTTATTTATTTATTTATTTATTTTTGTTAAAAATAAAGTCTAAAGGCAAAATACAAAATGATGTCTATGTGTTGAGAAATGTTTCTGAAGGCTGCCCCACCAAGACCCAAGAAAGAGTTCAGTGGCTTGTTGGAGATAGAGTCATGGGGTCACCTTGCTTGTTTCTACTTCTCTGGTAAATGCTGATCTAATGCATGTGAAGCTTTGTATGTGGACAGAGCATCCTAAAGAGGACCCACATGCCGAGCCACAGGGACCATCTTGCTGTGTGAACTAGAGTGAGTGTGTCACCTCTCTGCGCTTTGATGAAACAGCCCTCCGTGGTGCTTCTACCTTTCAGTCCAAGCTTTTTGTTTTATTCCAAAACATTTTTTTCTACTGACAGGTAAGCCACAGATTGAGTCAAATCATGCACTCATTTGTATATTCACTAAGATAAATGCAATCCCTTGCTCACACTTGTAAATTGCACTCCGGAAATAAATGAGTGAGACAGTTTTGATGACTATGAAGCTGGTACCTGAAAAATTATGGAGGGTTTTACATTTGCTGGAAGGTAGAGAGGTCATTATTTATTCTCTCTCACTAGCCAGATCCATGAATTCTTAATTTTTTTCTCCCTGGATTGTTTTCCTGGCATTGCCCAACACCAGGAAACACATAAAATATGTTATTTGAGAAATTTCACAGGCATGTTTCAAAATTGGGTGGAAACAATGTCAAAAAAGATATCTTTGTTTATTTGGAAAAATAAGTGGAACCTGGAAAAAAGCACAAGTTATTTTGGATCAAGGGTTCGAATAACATTTCTGCGCTGAAAACCAGCGAGTTCGTTTCTATTTTTTTTAAATTTTTTTTGGCAAAGGTTGGGGTTTTGAGCATGTAAACTCTGAATACAAAAGTCATCTCTTATTTTCGCCCCACTTCAAATTATTGACTCTGATAGGCCCAGAAAAGATGGAATTGATGAAAATAGCAGATTGCTGTTGTTTCTACATCTTAGAAAGAACAACATCTATGACTTCTGACAGCTATTTCCTAGAAGGACTCGGAACATCCCAGCAAAGCCTTGCAAATGGTTACACAAACACCATCGGGTTAACCGATGCCCATTCACAGACTTTGGAACACCAGTCAGTCTGATTTCTGGGCTACCCCATAGCAATAGACAGCATCTTGCTTACTACACCAGGTACATTCAACCATCATCTACTTCTCCTTATGAAAGTGGTGCCTATTAATTGCATCAAATTTGGAAAATATATTTAATGTGATGACCAAGATAAGACCGTGTAGCAGAGACTTCAAAAACAACAGCCATGTCAGACTACTTTATGCTTGTCTTTTGAGGGCTTTGAGACCAAGCCATTCTCTGGTGGGCAGGGGATGGGTTTGCCACTGAGTGAATGTTCCCATTCTTAATTATCCTGGGATGATGTAAATCTTGGAGCAGAAAAGAAGGGAGCAGGATATGGGCTTTGCTCATGGTTTACAAATTAATTCTTCTAGAACAAACTCCCTGGGGTCAGAGGTCAGTCTAGCTCGGTCTCTGAGGCACGGAGAGGCATGGCGTAGTTTGGATGGGTGACCCGCTATTATCCTGTAGGGTCACATTGGAATCCAGGCCCCTGGGATCTGGCCCGGGAAGGGATGCTCAGGCGGGTGTGGACCTGGGGCAGAAGTTACAAACGATTTTGTCCACACCGTTTCCCCTCCATTGTCTAATGCTCCATATGTTATTACACACAGCCATCTGGGATTGGGGGTGCTAGTCATAGATGGGGTAGTAATGAGAGCAACGATAATAGAGCTCTTACGTAGCCCTTGTTGTATTCCAGGCACTATTCTGAATACGGATGTGAACTCATTTTTTGTCCCCACAAGAACATTATGAGTGAAGGACTAGTATTTCCCAATTTTGCAGACTAGGGAAGTAAGGCACAGGCGAGCCCCAGGGAGGGTCCCTGGGCTGGGAGGTGTTGGAGTAGAGATGGGAGCCCTGGGATTGCAGAGGCTCCTTGGGGAGTGGAGGCTGAGCCTCTTCCTTGGGCAGCGTGTGGCAGAATTGGAAGGGCTGGGTGTCGCGCTTCGCCTGGGGCTGAGGGAGGTAGCAGAAACAGTGCAGGGGGTTGGTGGGGGTGGAGAGCAGGGTCTGCTGACTCAGAGACCATCCAAAAAGGATGCAGGAGAAAAAACAGTGGGACTTGTCCCACAGCATGGTCAAGGCAGCATCCGGAAGCCAGCAGTGACCGCTTCAGGGAGACGAAAGTCTCACTAACGAAATGGGACCAGGACCGCATGGTGTGGATAGCATATGTAAGTGTACAAAACAGAGTTAAAAATCACCCATATTGCCACCACTGAAAGGTAATGACTGTGAGCATTTTGGCAGATACACATGTTTGTGTGGACATGTACCTAATATGTGTCTTTTCTTGATTTTATGTCATTAGAAAACTTTCAACCATACAGCAAAGTTGAGAGAATTATACAAAGACGGCAGTAGACTCACCACCTAGAGTCCATAATTACCATTTCGCTCTGTTTGCTTTAGCACACTTCTACCCATCCCTCTACCTATATCTTTATCAATTTATCTTATTTCTTCTGCATATCTCGGTAAGTTGCAGACAGCAGACATTTCATCCCAAACATTTCAGATCACACACCTGTGTGATGCTTTTTCATGTAGTATTATAGTCTAAACTTTACTTCCTTTCACTGGAATTTGTTATGATAGTTTTTAGTGGAATATTTTATTAGTGAACTGTATCACAGATGGCCTCAGCGACCAGAAGAAAACCACCTCCAAGCTCCTCCATCCACTAGTCTTGTCCACCCCTGGGACATCTGTACTCATGCTCTCTCCCCCTTTCCTGTTGCCAGGGAAGAACGTCCTAGAATAATGTTTGCACTGAGTAGGTACACAATAAATATTTATTGAATAAATGAACTTAACCAATGTCTGTGTTTGCAACATTCACCGCTTCCAATTTTTGTCCATCATCTATGTAAATATGGCAAGAAACACACTTAGTTACATTTTTGCATTGTCTCCTTTAAGAAGTGTAACTATTACATCAAAGTTTATGAGCACTTTAAAGACTTTTTGTTACACTTGGCAAACCCCTTCTAGAATGCCATTGGGATGGTGCTACTTCTCCATATCTTTGCAGGATTTGGTTTCACAAGCCTGGCAGCACCCACGAATGCAGTCAGCTGTGTTCGGGTGATCTGTGAACTTAACGGCATGGAGCACGCGGGGACTGCATTGCCTTGGGAGTAAATGTAGATACTTTTCTGGATTTTGAAAAGTGATTCTCCTGAGTGGTTTCTCTCATCGCCATTGCAAACCAGTTCCAAAAATAGAAGCTGCCTCCTCCCCCAGCGGATTCCTGGGTCTGGGATCACATGAATTCGCCCAAGTGGGACCCAGGGAGTCTGACCTAGAATTCCCAGTGACTGATCGAATCTCCTCATCTGCAGCCTCTGCTTTGCTGGGTACAAGACGCAGGTCATTCCAGCTCCTCAATGAGTGAACACCATTGCCCATAAAACTCTCTGCCAACGAAAGTCATCGTAAATATGGAGTAGTGTAATCTGGTGGTCATGGCTAAGATGAGCAGCAATTCTGACAGGACTTTGAGCAACATTCTCAATGCCCCAAGGATCAGGAAGCTTCTTAAATGTAATGATCCCCTCTCAATTACCTATCAGTGGGAGGCCAGGATATGAGATGACCGAGCTCTAAATATAATTTCAAATACTCATGTCACTGCTCAAATGTGACACCTCTTCCTTTACCAAACTTTTTTTTTTTTTTTTAAATCTTTCCTTCAAAGCTCTTAAACCACACAATTCAGCTACTAACCGAGGCTCACCCTTTTGGATTTCCCCTGCTGTACTGTGGTCGAGGTGCTAATTAGCAGGGAAAGTGCCAAATGGCAAGCGGCCAGAAGGAAAGGCAGAGAAGTCAAAAGACCTGCACAAACCGCAAATGGGATAACCTGGGTGTTGTAAAACGGAGACACGCCTTTAAGGAGCGATGCATTAAAGTCCCTCCACCACTTCGGGACGTTGTCAGGTTGGCAAGGGGCTCCAGCCTCCTCTCCCGCTAATCAGGGATTGTAAATAATAGCACCAACCCCCTCCCCTGGCTTCCCCAGAAGAGTAAATAAAATCAGGTAAGGGCACCAGGCTGGGAAGCATGCCCTTGTGAGCGCCCCTGTGTGTTAGGCACTTGACAATGTTTCCCATTAAATTCTCCCATTGACTTCATCAGGTAGGGGGGACCAGCTCCACTTGATGGATGGGAAACCCTGGCAGGGAAACATGCTGAATGTCACATACCAAGTAGTCTGACTTCACTCCAAAGCCTTTGCTCCTGCCGTTGAGCCACGGTGAAGTGCCTGGCATTTTGTGGACACTCAATCATGTCTGTTATTATTGGAGAGGACAGGAAAAAAAAAATGATCCCCTTGTTATGAATGAAAACAACATATATTTAAAGCTGTTGGGAGCCTTTGTGTTCCAGGTTTCAACATCTGATTTACCTGTCCTATTTTAACCAATTCGCATGAGCATTTGTTATGTAACCAGCACATGCTTTTACTGTATATAACTTAGGTTACATAAATCTAAATGGCTGACTGCTGGTGATCTTTAAAAATGCAATGGGCTGAAGGATTCATTTTGAGCCTTGGGGCAGGATGGCTTTAACCATTCGCTGAGTTCAGCTTTGAAAAGGATAAATTTGCTGCCTCTTTTCCATAATCCAACTGAAACCTGGATTCCAAGCGACTGTGGATGAGATTTAAGTCTCTAAGAATGATAGAAACTTAAATAAAACAAGGCTTAAGCAGAAAGTCCCTGCAAACCCTGTGTCCACATTCCAACAGAATGACGTAATAGGAGTTTGGAAGCACGCAGTCTCTCCCTCTGGGTCCCATGACCTCTCGGCAAGAGGGAGGTCAACAGAGTGATGATCCATGACTCTCAGAAGCCACAGATCACAGTGGGCTTCCTGCGGCTGGAAATACTTGGCCATTGATGGGTTTCTCAACTACAAAGATGATCTCTGCAAAAAAATGCAAAGTAAGAAAGGTTTTTGTTAATTGAGGTAAAATTTTGTATTAAAAGAGGAGTGAATTAAGATTTAGCTTTCTTTGCGTGGGAGAAAAATCTCTATGTGGATAAAAACATCCTAATGTTTAGTCTTGTCCATTTTGTTGAAATTGGAGCAATAAGATCCTAGTAAGGGGAAGGATTGGGGCCATTGGGTTCATTCTCTTCCTTTGAAGCCAAAACACAGGCAGACTGTGGTCATGTTGCCCCCAAGCTGGGGATAGATATCAGCTCTGTCACCTGTTGTTCATTTATATCATGAACTGTAGGGTGGGACGTAAGCTGGGTTATTCAGTCCCCCTGCATCTCAAATTTTTTCATCTGCAGAACAGGATAATAGGAGTATCTACCTCAATGGGTTCTGTGCAGATGAAATGAGTTTTAAATATTAATTAGATATGTAAATTAAACAAAATGCATAAATCTCTCAGAACAGACCCAGGCACATTGTTGGAGCTAAGGGTTTGTCATTCTTCTCTAATGAAGACAAGAGCATGGTCTTTGGTATGTGTGAAGTCTTGGGAACCCACCTGACCTGCTTCAGAAGCCCAGTTCTGCCCCATACCACTTCCCTGACCTCAGGCAAGTCACATGAAATCTCTGAGTCTCTTTTTTTCCCCTCAAACGTGAAAATGTGAATGTCAGTTCCTAACACTACACTAGTAGCATTATGAGGAAAAGGACAAGATTACATTTAATGATACATAGTAAACATGGTGTCAGGCACATGACTAATTCTCTCAATAAGTGTCTGTGGAAAAAGTAACCCCTTTGGCTTTAAGTACATGTTCCCACTCACATGCAAATGCAAACATGTTGAACCACTGTTATTTTTTCATTTGAACTTTTTGATATATCTTAGAGAATCCAATTTGGAATCCCAAAACAGGTTAAAAAAAACAACTCAGTTTCCTTTGTTGGCAAATCACCTCAGAAAAGAAGTGTATTAGTCAGCTCAGGCTGCCATAAAAAAAAAAACAACAAAAAATCCCACCATAGACTGGGGGGGGGGTGTAGACAACAGAAATTTATTTCCTCAGTACTGGGGGCTGGAAGTCCAAGATCAAGGTGTCAGCAGGGCTGGTTCCCCTGACGGGTCTCTTCTTGGTTTGCAGACGGCCTCCTTCCCCTCTGTCCTCACACTTTCTCACTTGTGAGTATCCTTAGCGTCTTCTTCTCTTCTTCAAAGGACACCAGTTTTACCAGATTAGGGCCACATCCTTATAACCTCGTTTAACCTTATTTACCTCTGTAGGGACCCGATCCCCAGATGTAGTCACACTGGAGGTTAAGGCCCTAACATGTGAATTCACGTAGATTTACTCATTCAGAGAGACTTTGTGTTGTATTTCGCCATCAGGAAGCCAAGGAGAGAGGCCTCAGAAACTGGCCCTGCTGGTACTTTGGTGGAGGGTTTCTGGTCTGGGTACTGAGAGGGGATACATTTCTTTTTTTCTTTTTTAATTTAATTTTGTTTTTTCAGTGTTCCAAGATTCATTGTTTATGCACCACCCCCAGCGCTCCATGTAATATGTGTCTTTCTTAATACCCACCACCAGGCTCACCTAACTCCCCACTCCCCCTCCCCGGCAGGGGATAAATTTCTATTGTTCAAGCTACTTGGTCTGTGATCCTTTTTTGTGGAAGCCTTCACAAATGAATCTATTCCTTTATCTAAATAATGCATACTTTTAAAAATTGAGCATCTGCTATGTCTCAAGCAGCCTGTATCTCAAATATTCCTTACAGTTCTGAATGTGTCCATCCCACTTCAGTGATGACAAATTAGAATTCGCACCCCAAAGACCTACTCTACTCTCCCACGTCTAATCTCTGATCACTGCAAATCTCAAAAATCACCCATCAGATATTTCTGCCTTTAGTGGCCCATATGGTGTCTCATTGGATCTTCTAAATAATTTCTCTAATTAGCAATAGACTCTAGAATTGGATCTAAAAAGAGAACGACTGTGTTTGAGCTAGTGTGAGCCTCCCCTGGGACTTCTATGACCTGTTTTGCCACTTAGACATTCCAGACCTTCTCCTATTTTGAAACATACAACTGTAGCCAGAATTTATGTAACAGTTTCACTCCTAAAAGTGTTGTATAATAATCATCTCACAGCACTGGAAAAACATACTGAATGCACCAGAGCCTAGTCTGAAACCAAACAATAAAACCCCCTTTGTTAACTTTTAGTTGATGAATTAATAATTCACCCAGTTTAAATTTGTGTGAATCAGCCTTTTCTTGTATTGGTTTCTGTGGTTTAGCCCATGGTGACTTTTTATTTGTGTGATAATCCCATCTCCTTGCAGACCTTCCCTGCCATACCTCCAGGTCCCCCAGACCCTTGGCTCTGAACGCAGGCCAGTCACTTGGTTTTCCTTACTCTGCATAGGGCACTGGGCTAGGTGGAGCTCAGGCAAGATCATGAATATGAAAAGCATTTTGAAATCCAGGAGGTGCTGTTCAGGTTGTAAATGCGATACTATCTGGATTGGTAGAGTTTATTATTTTCCCTGAGACACCATTCTTCATTTCTATTGCTATCTATAAATATCTACTATCTATACTATAGTTCCTGACTGTGTTTTTAAAACTAATCACTAGACTGAAAAACTTCTGAGGATGGATCTCATTTAATTGTCCTTGATTTCTAGCAAGGCTGGCATAGGCTGGGGGATAGAGAAGCTTCTTAATAATTTTTTTCTGAGACAGGGACTTTCAGACCATGGTGGTAGATGCAGATGGATTGCAATATCCCCTTCTCTCAATGACCAACTGAAAGAACAAAATTATAAAATCAAGAAGATTTCACCAGCAGCAAAATAATCAAGCCTGGAAAGTTGTCAAATGTGAGGTCGTGTACTGTGACAGGCAGGTCTAAGGAAGGAAACAAAAATTTTGGCCCATCTAGGTGTAGCTCTGACACATGTCCTCATGTTATAGAGAAAGAAGGTGAGTTTAGAAAATTATGCAATTTCCCATGAATGCTGCTAAACTGAGAGAGAGCAGAATGAGAAGGTCTTGAATAAGATGAATCGTGCTCCAGTGGAGGTGCTAGGAGTCTTGTCTCTTCCAGGAATGTTCTGAGTTGGATATAGAGGGATTTTCTGGAAGGAATCCCGTGGCATGCTCACATGTGGCAGCCAAATGCTTAGAACCTGCATGTTATGGGAATCTCAAGCTAAAAAAAACCCAAAAAACAAACAACAACAACAACAACAACAACAATCAAACAAACACAGAACTGGGTTCTGTCCTTTAAAACTTTTTTTTTGGGGGGGGTTGCACATCAGAAGCAGATGGAAAACTGTTCTGTGGGAAATTTTCCACCCAGTGTTCAAAATAAATTCATTTGGAATACTTTGAGTCTTGGTTTACGGCTTAGGAGATGGTAAATTTTTGCAACCACCCCATATGTGCAAGAGAACAAGTGTATTTTGCAGTCTTCTCCTACTTTTTGCTCAGTTGGGCGCTTTCCACATCTAGACACTACCTGTCCTGATTTTTACTTTCTCCAAATTTCAGAGGTACCCACTTACACATGTGTATGTGTGGGTTTGAGACAGAAGTTTCTGTCTCTTTTTTATTAGGATGCTTCTCAATGACTCATTAACTTCAGCCTAAAGTTTCTTCTAAGCTAATCTAAGTAATTGTCAGAGAAAGTGCAGTTTTAGGTCATTTTGAGTGTTTGGGTGTCTCTATGTCCAATTGAAGACCTCTGAAACCTGCCAGTTTCCTCCACATTTGATCTATTTTTTATTGTGATTCTTGCTGTCATCACAGTAAGACTGGACAACTCTGGTGAAGGAGGATTCTGAAAGATGAGAGCTGTTTGTTCTGACTCTTTTTCCTCCTTGTTATAGGGCCGAGGGACCCTGCCCATTTGGGATTCCCAGGAGCCTGCATGGGGCTGTTGGAATGTAAAGGCCAAAGATCCTTGAGTGTGATGTCTCTTGGGGTTCAGAGTCCTGAACCCCTGCTGGGGTTCCTCATGCAGGAGTTCTCATTTAGTGTTTACACTCGGTGTCTCTGGGGGATTTCTGCTCTGCCTAGATTGTGTCCTTCAATGATCTAGGACTTATGTTATGGTGAAGAGTCAACTGACATCTGTTGGATGTTTCCTTTGCTTTAGACATGTTCAGTATCTCCCCGAATCCTCAGGACTGTCAGCAGAAGCGGTCTCAGAGAGATGAAGAAACCTGCCTTTGGTCACCTGGTTCAGGCAGTGTCGGGAATCCAACCCCAACCTGCGCATTTCCCACCTTGCTGTGTGCTCCACCAGCTGGGATCTGAGGTTAACCTTCTTGGCAAGTGTTATCCGGATGGTTGAGGATGATGATAGTAATAGAGTAGAAAAGATAGAGTTATATGAATTTCCTAACTTTCCACCATGAAGAAGCCTTTGAACCCAGAGGACCAGGGAAAGGGATGCTCTATGCTTCAGGTAGAAATTTCCAAGACGGAAGTCTCAGAAGGAATACTGGGGGCTAGGGTGGCTCTGCAAGCCAGATCTCAGAACTGCAAAGTCAAAGATACATTACTTATAGGATAAAGTCCTTGTCACTAAGTGTGACACACACCCTTTCACAGTCTGACCATAGTCTGTGGGTCCAGCTTCTGTTCCTATGATTCCCACCCTGCCCCGCACGGGCAGCCTGCTATTCCCTCCTCCCCCTGCTCTGGCCTGCCTCTGTACCTTCACTCAAGCTCTGTCCTCTGCCTATAGTGCTCCTACTCCTAAATCTCTCCATACTTTGAATAACCTCTACTTCTCCTTTAAGTCTGAGCTCAGATGTCTCATCAAAAGCCTCTTCTGGGCACGGTCCTTCTGATAGAAGATAACATTCTATTTTTCTATCTGTGGAACTTAGCACTTGGATGGTGCACAAGAGACCCTAAAATAAGTATTTCTGTGAGGATGAATAGATAAATTCCCGGCACAGCAAGGAGAGGCAGTGTGGGACGGGGGAACCAGAGACAGATTGCTGATCTGAAGACCTGAGCTCTGGTCCTTAGGTGGTTGTCTGTAGGTTTTGTGACCCCAGGCAAACCACTTACCCCCAGGACTGAGATTCATCTCCTGTGAAATGAGGATGATGTTCAAACCTTGCTTGCAGGGTTTACGAGATTAAAAATAAAATGATAAGAAATGTAAACTTTAAACTGTGATGCAGGTTTGGCCATGGTTTACAAATCCCTCCCCCCCCCCACCAAAAACCCCCATGAAATGAAAGGATGATAAATTACATGACCTTCAAATCAAGAAGTTTTGTCCCCTTTAAGGACACCATAAAGGAAGTGAAAAGACAAGCTGCAAACTAGGAAATCGTAAAGGTAACAGTAACTGGCCGAATGCTAGCATTGAGAACTCCTCAGATAGAGACAAAAAATCTGTACAATAAATGTGGACAAATGCACGAACAGGCCTTTCACAGAAGAGGAGATATTTATGATGAATAAACATATGGAAGTGGAAATCAAGAACACAGTGAGATCCTTTTTGTAGCCATTTGACTGGCAACATTTAAGAAGTGTGACATTTCCCTGTTTTGGATGGAATATGGGTCAGTGGTGTTTCTGCTACTTTTCTCCAGAAATCGAAACTACTACATTCATTTTGAAAAGCAATTTGCAATTCTTTTATAACTTGCAACATTCACATGCATTAGCACCCAGCAATTCCCTCTTAGGTACATACCCAAGAAAGGTACACACACCCACACCAGGTTGTATCTGGTACACATGTGGAAGAACTCAGCAGCACTCTGTCTAATACAATAATGGAAATAACCTATATGTCTACTAATAGGAGAATAGATGGATGAATGATGGGATAGTAACACAGAAGGATATTACATAACTGAAAACAAACTTTAATGACAAACACTCTGGATAAATAATAACATGATTGTGACTGAAAGAAACAAATCAGATACATGTGTATGATAATTCTATGGCATTTCAAATTAAGAAAACTAATGACACATTGTTATGGATACACATAAACCCAATAGAATGGACACAAAATTCAGGAAATGGGTTACCTCTGGTGGGGGCGGGGAGATGGGGAGATGGTATT
The DNA here is from genome assembly GCA_004024625.1 of Mellivora capensis. Classification (NCBI taxonomy): domain Eukaryota; kingdom Metazoa; phylum Chordata; class Mammalia; order Carnivora; family Mustelidae; genus Mellivora; species Mellivora capensis. The sequence continues at coordinate 27,470 of PISX010021011.1, forward strand.
TGGAAGTAACACAAGATATTTGTTAGTTAATAGAAGTATCTGGTTCTGGGCTTAGGTGGTAGGGTCATGGAAGCTCTTTATTATTTATTTATTTTTATTCCTAGAGAGAGAGAGCACGAGCAGTGGGGGGGGGGGGGGCAGAGAGACAGGGAGAGAGAGAATCTTTGAGCAAGCTCCATGCCCAGCACAGAGCCCCGTGGGCTCTATCTCATGGCCCTGAGATCCTGACCTGAGCTGAAATCAAGAATTGGATGCTTAGCCAACTGAGTTACCCAGGTGGCTTCAAGTTCTTGATGTGTCTAAACAAATAAGCACAGATGATGAAGGTCATGCAAGGCTCCATGATGACCACTCTGTGCACCATTGGGATTCAATTCAATCAGTTCTGTATATTTTTCCTCAAATACATTCATTACATTTTTACTGTGTGTGTGTGTGTGTGTGTGTGTGTGTGTGTGAGTGACTGTTCATGTGTGCCTACGTTCCAAGTATTTGGGAGAAGGTGTTAGAAAAAGAAACAGAGAAGGGTGGAATGACACTGGGTCAGTCTGTAATTGACCACAGATGTGGGAGAATTATCACTTTATTTAAACAATGTCTGATCTTGGAAAAGTCATTGCCCTCCTCTGCATCAGTTTCCGTCTCTCTGAAAAAGGGAATGGACTCAGTGATTTGGATCTCCTGAGTCTCCTGACTCACTTTGTAGACCTTTATCTCAGGTTGTCCCCACTCTGGGATGGTCTCCCCATTTGCTGGCTCCGAGGCGATGCTCTGGGCGGGCCTGGGGAAGAGGAGCGGAGTGGCCATGTGCAGAGTTCTGGCTGCACATCGATGTTGGCATCCACACTTCCTGCTCTCCCGCTCTGTCTGTCCGACCACATTTTGTTAATCACACAATTTAGTGCCCTGTAAACACAGCCACTGCTTCATTTCCTTGCAAATATTCTTAGAAACAGCAGCCGGGGAAGATTTGTTTCTAGTCTTGAACCAAATATGAAGGTCACATGATTTTGTGATTTTTTTTCCTTACCAAAGAAATATGGGAGGCTTAAGCAGGCCAACCTTCCAATTAATCCTAAGAACAGCTGCCTTCGAGGTGGGTGAGCCTGAATATTATTCACTTTTGCAGTCATTTATCAAAGAAAAGAAACTGTCAGCTGGCCTCCAATAGCTTTAATTCATCAGAGGCTAAAATGCTGCGCAGTGGGAAGATCTCTGAATCACAGGTATGGTCCAGGTTGTTACCTGGAGCTGTGTTTGCTCTCCAGTGGAAAGGATGTTCAGCTATTGGGCTGTGCATGGCGTATGTGCTGACCTGTATGCTCTCACCTGCTGTGCCTGCTTCAGCATCCTCCTGCTTGTCACAGGGCTTTGAGGGCTCTGGAAGCCCCCACAGGGACCCTGCAGGTATGCCTGTAATGGCTCCTGCTTATCCTTGATGGCACTTGGTGGCAGGGAGCAGTAGTTTTTCCCCACCGAAAGTACAACTGGATGGTTGCCCACCTTACACAGGAACATGGGCAGATGGAATCAGGGTGAGAAGAGCCTGCCATATTGAAAATAAAGTCAGCAGTAAGTCAAATTTACCAATTGATGTGGGAGATGAGGACAGGAAGGGAGAGATAGGGGAACTTGAGGGACACCTACATGGGCCAGGCACTGTGCTAAGAACTCTACAAATCTTATTTCGATCTGGACAACAGCCCTGAGGCTGAGCATTGCTGACCTTATGTGATTCTTGCTGTATGAACGAAAACTGTGGGCACCACCCAGAAGGCACTTGGCACAAGACAGATGTCTGTTGAATGAATGGATGGGTGGATGAGTGGCTAACATGAGGTGATGTTGCTTATCTCCACACTAATTTAAAAAAATGTATCTTAAAATAAAATAAAATAAAATAAAATAAAATAAAATAAAAAAATGTACTTCTATTGCAAAGAGTTGTATTCAGGGTTGTGGGAGCACTCCAATTCCCCCTAAGTCTATGTGGGCAAGGAGATCTCTTTTAGTGCAGGTTTCCTCAAATTCCATTGGGTCCTGTCTGATGAATACCCTGCGGGATGGATCCAAACAAGGAAGTCCTCCATGGTGGCAGGAAATAGACTCATTAGGGAGGGACTGGTGAATTATGTTCTGGAACGGCAGGGATAGTAGACTTAGATGTATGATATTGAGGGAGTACAAAATGAAGTGTGTGAGACAGAGAGAGAGAGAGGGATTTTGCCTCAAAGGGCTGTCTGTGTGGATCCTGAGCAATGATCAGGGCTCCACATAAGAGGGCAGTGATGGGGCCATCTCACAGAATTTCTCTCTGGAAGGTGACTTAGGAATTTTCATCCCCCTTCCCAGAAACAGAAATAGAGAACGGGTCTTTTGTGCTTGGACAAGTGTCATTGGCTTCCAGCCTGAACAGGATGCTCGTTCTTGGACCTTCTTCCTGGGTGATCCAGCCCGTGCTCTCAACTATCACACACTTGTTTGGGGACCGTCACATCTCTGGACTTATCCCCAATCCCAGTCCTAGGGATTTGACTTGCACATCCAACTTTCACCTAGTTCTTACCCACCTCAAATCTCATGTCTGAGCTGAATTCATCTGGTCTCTGGGACTGTCACCAATTCCCATTCACCGAGGTTGGAATTCTGATGTCATTTTGTATTAGGTTCTTTAGAGGAACAGGACCTATAGAACAGGACGTAGATATAGAAAGAAATTTATTACAAGGAATTGACTCATGCAATTATGAAAGCTGAGAAATTCCAAGATCTTCAGGGTGAGTCAATTGGCAGGCTTGAGCCCCAGGAAAAGCCAATGTTTTGGTTTGAGTCCAAAGCTGGTCAGGCTGGAAGAATTCTCTATTGCTCAGGACCATCAGCCTTTTTGTTCTACTCAGACCTTCAACTGATTGCATAAGACCCACCCATACCAGAGAAGATAATGTCTTTTACTCATTCTACCCAATAAAAGTTAATCACACCCAAAACACCCTCACAGAAGCACCTTGAATTATATTTGACCATATAACTGAGCACCTGATGGCCCAGTCAGAGGACACATAATACTAACCATCACCCATTTTAGTCAGCACATCTCGTCACTTCTTCTTTGGCCTTAGACTATCTCCCTATCTGACCCTCTACCCTTCTGTGACTGCCACAGGCCACAAACCACCACAAACCAGGGTCACCAAGAACATTCCCATAGCCTCCAAGTAGGACTTGCTGTCCTGCCCTCAGCATGCAGTCTTCTCACTGCCACAGCACAAGAATGAAGCAGTGACCTCCCTCGCCACCGTTTCATGGCTCTCTGTCCCTCTGTTTCCTACAAAATAACACCCAAGTCTTTCACGTGGCATTTACAGCCCTGTGTTCAAGTCCTAACCTCTTTCTAGCCTAACTTGTCATTTCATAGCACAGCTACTCACCTTCCACTTGGCAGACTCCTCGTCTTTTCTCAGGTGCTCCTATCCCTCTGCTTCCTCTGCACTGCATTTCCATATTCTGGAGAGTCCTTGCTGCTCATTCTGCTCCTTCAGGAGCTGATGAGTGACCTGCCAGCCCTCTCTGCTCCTGGAGTCTAATAGGCTACTCACACATCTTTACATTTTGACCTAATGGTCTCTTTGCTCTGACCCTAGCATGGTCTTTCAGTCTCTTACAAATATGTGCACACACCTCTTTCTAGAATATATGATTAAGATGTGGGACTCTGTTTCTCTGTGCATTTTAGTGAAGCTCTCCCAGCCAGGAACGGGTCTTAGAGACAGGAAGACCCGAGTTAGAATCCTGACTATATTAATTTCTAGCTGTGTGACCCAGATGGAACTATTTAATTTCTCTGAACAGCTCATTCCTTTCTCTGGACAGTGGTGCTAAAAAAACTTTCTTCCAGCATTGTGACTCTTAAAGAAAATGTCCAGTATTTGGGTCCTTTTGCCTGATCAAAGGAGAAGTGAATTTATAATCCTTCTCTCCTACCATTTCATTCAGTCTTCACATACTGGATGGTCATTCCTTCTGGATGATTTCTTCCCCTCTTTTGTTTGTTTGTTTTTTTTCCCCCCAAAGCACTCTATTTCCTACATACATTTTGGAAGCATTTAAATGTATGTTCAGCGTTAGGGATCTCTTTCTCTCTCTCCTTTCTTTTATGGCTGATTACCTGGCCTGAATCTTCACTTGAGAGGAAGGGCCAGTGTTAAAGTTTTAAGGTGCAGAAGCCTGCAGATGTCAGTGGCCGAGCACCAGCCCACATGGCTCTGCGGTGTGTGTGGCTTCCATAAAACAAGATGGTTCTGCGCTCTGGGTCTTGAAGACACCAGTGTGAATACTCACCGTGATCCTTCCCAGGAGAAGCCAAGTGTTGAAAATTATATTCAGCTGCAGGAGTTTTCAGCATCACATTCAGAAAGACAGAGCAGAAGTTGCTAGAGGCTATTTTCAGAGAACTCCTGATAAGTACCGAACCAAAATACAGACATGGTTGTTAACACCTTGGGAAATGCCAAGTCCAAGCTGGCTCCCAGCCAGCAGAGAAATGGAAAGTCCTAGATAGCTTATCTCAGAGCAAATCTGTATCATGCAGAAGGTGTGAGAGGCAATTACACAGGAGAACACGGGTGCTTCTTCTCTGCTTTGCATCAGCGCCCTGGAGATGACAACATCAAGGTGCATCGGGCATGTTCCAAGTCTTTATTTTCCGCCAGCAGATCCCTTGTCCTGCCCTGTGTTCTCTCTTGTGCTTCTAGTCTTTCTTTCTTTCAACTCCACCCATTCTTCCTGGTCCATTTCATTCATTCCTGGAGGCTTCAGTAAACGTCTATCCCTAAACGATTAACTACTCATTCTGTATTTCCAGCCTTGACTTTTTGTCTGACCTTCAGGCACCTGTTTGAGTCTCCAACGGACACCTAAGCTCAGCATGCCTTTCTCTGGCTCTGTTCCCAGCGCTGGAGCCCCGATTCTCCAGCTCCACACCGAGAGCTTTCTCCTCCTTAAAACGATGCCTTCGGTAGCAGGGCATGGCTGCTAATTGAGGTCAAAGCATGCATTTAGAATGCTTTTTGTGACAGGCAGGAGAAAGTCTGTGGCATTGATAACAACTTGGATTCTGAAGATATGGGTTCAAACCTCAAGGTTCAAACTTTAAACCTTTGAGGCAACATGGCTTTAATCATCTCCATCTGTAAAAAGTAGAGTAGGAGGAGACACTATTAGTATAATTAGGTTAATAACCTATATATATGTGTGTGTGTGTGTGTATAGGTTAATTATATATGTATTATGATTATATAGGACATATAATATAGATCTTATGTATGTATGTATATTATGTATGTATATATGTTACATGTATACATATTATCTGTATATATAATGTATATATATATAACCTAATAACATGTAATTAGTATAATCAGGATAATAATGAATAGTCATGATGTTGTGATTACCATGTGCTAGACACTGTTCTAAGTGCTTCCGTGTATTAACTATTTAATTCTCAAAACAACTCTGTAAGGATCATGCTATCATTCAGACTTTTTCAGAATAGGGAGGGGACTCAGTTTCCCTTCTGTGTTTGCAGAGGGGGAATGCATGAGATAGCATGCACGGTGCCCCTAGCGCCTGCCACAGCAGATTGGTATTCCCACCTCTCTCTCTCTTTCTTTCTTTCTTCTTTCTTTTTCTAGAGGGAGGGAGGGGCAGAGGGAGAGAGAATCTCAAGCAGACTCCCCACTCAGCATAGAGCCCCACATGGGAATCAATCTCTTTCAGGGGCTTTGAGTGCACAGAGGATGAACTTTAATGGTCAATACTTTTAGCAAGTATTCCAATGCTGAAATCCTGGCCCTCTGGCTTTGCCCCCCACCCCCACATTGGGATGTGATGGCTCACTTGCTTCAGAGGTAGATCAGCTGACCCATGCTCATTGGACTGAGAGTACTCACAGCCCAGCCCTGGCACTTCTTGGTTCATATTTGAGAACTTCTCCCCTGGTTGATGGAGGCGGCAGAGCTTGGCATCTGAGCATGGCAGTGATTAGACAGGTAACATGTGCACATGGGGCCAACTTTATAATCCTGGTTTTAAATACAAAATCCCAGTGCCAGCAGAAGAGGCTACCCAGCCAGTAAAGTCTGTGGCTCTATTGATTCTGTGAGTCCTATCAATAATCTGGGTATGATCTATTAATAGTGAGTTAACAAGGAAGATGTTTTCATTGACAAAGAGGCAGAGGTGTAGGCTTGATGATAGGACTTAAACAAGACATAGTATCACATAGCCTAGGGAGAGACAAAGGAGCAGTCCTGTGTTAGGCTATGGATGAATAGATAGCAAGGTGTGGAAGGAGTGCCTAGGAAGGTGGGAAGCATGGCCCACAGGCACCATCATCTTCTGGCTGGTGGTGTGAGATGTGAGATAAAGGGCATGTCTTGTGTGTGTTGGAGAGAAGAATGGGAAAATTCTAGTGGAGCTGTGTTTGAGATTCTGACTTAAACTGAATCAATAAACATAAACGTGACCAAGATATGAAAGTATAAAACAGCCTTTGGATCCTTTTCTTGCTGAGCCCAATCTGCCTTTGGTGGCTTTGTTTTAATGACCAGAATAACAAGCAAAGAGGAGAACTGAAAGAAACCAAATGGTCTAAATTTTTCAGTAAAAGGAAAAAGACTGGAGATCCAGGTGGTCTAGAAATTCTAGAGAAAATTTAGAAATGTATCAGAAAAGTGAGATTTTGAGGGTTGTGGGCAGCTTCTAATTTGGGGATAGCAAAGTTTTTAAGAAGTTTT
>PISX010021012.1:0-34557 GCA_004024625.1 Mellivora capensis
CAATAATTCTCTCCAATATACCTTCTGCTCCCCTCTCTCTTTCTTCTTCTTCTGGAATCCCAATTATTCTAATGTTGTTTTGTCTTATGGTGTCACTGATCTCTCGAATTCTCCCCTTGTGGTCCAGTAGCTGTTTGTCCCTCTTTTGTTCAGCTTCTTTATTCTCTGTCATTTGGTCTTCTATATCACTAATTCTTTCTTCTGCCTCATTTATCCTAGCAGTAAGAGCCTCCATCTTTGATTGCACCTAATTAATAGCTTTTTTTATTTCAACTTGGTTAGATTTTAGTTCTTTTATTTCTCCAGAAAGGGCTTTTATATCTCCAGAGAGGGTTTCTCTAATATCTTCCATGCCTTTTTTGAGCCTGGCTAGAACCTTGAGAATCGTCATTCTGAACTCTAGATCTGACATATTACCAATCTGTATTGATTAGGTCCCTAGCCTTCGGTACTGCCTCTTGTTCTTTTTTTGTGGTGAGTTTTTCCGCTTGTCATTTTTTCCAGATAAGAGTATATGAAGGAGTAAATAAAATACTAAAAGGGTGGCAAAGACCCCAGGACAATGCCCTTTAACCAAATCAGAAGAGACCCCAAATAGTGGGGAAGAGAAAGGGGATAAAAAGAAGTTCAGAAAAAAAAAATTAAAAAAAATAAAGAAAACAAATAAAGAAAAAATATAAAAAAGAAAAAAATATATATATATAAGACTGGTGACTAGAACAGGGTCACCCACTTAATTGTGAGGTATTTTGGTCTCTTAGAAGAAAGTACCTCCCCAAATTTTAAAGAATGAAAAATGTATATAAGAGTAAACACAGTGAAGGGATGGAATATGCCTATAAAGATGAAAAACAAAATTTTTTTTTAAATTTCTAAAAAAAAGTTGATTAAGTTGGTTGGGAGAATAAAGAAAAAGAAAGTGGAGAGAATTTGCTCAGGCTGGAGACTAGAACAAGCCTGGAGCTAGATTTAGGGTGTCTTTTTAATCACTAGAGGAAGTTGTACCCCAAATTTTTTAGAAGAAAAAACCCTTATGTGAATACAAAAAATAAAGTTAAATACTATGAAGGATAAAATATGACTATAATAATGAAGGTTCAAAAAAGATTATTATTTTTTTGGAAAGGTATTGTTAAGATAAACTAGTTTAAAAATGTTGAAAAAAGAAAAGGGTAAAAGTTTAAAAATTTAGCAGAAAAAGAGAAAAAGAAAAAAAATAAAATTAAAGAAAAAACTAAATTAACTGCAAGATTAGAGTATCATGGGGAGAAAGCCATGAATTCCGCGCTTTGCCTTCTCCTCCTCTGGAGTTCCGCTGCTCTCCTTGTTAAGTGAACTTGGTCTTGGCTGGAAAGGAATTTATTTTTGCACACACTTGGAGCATCTCTCAATATCCTTTCAGTACTGGAATTGAACTGAAGGAAGAAAGTGTTGCGCTTTCCAGAACCAATCGTTTGCTTAAGCCAGTTGAGCAAAGGAAGCGCAGGACAGTAGTAGTAGTAGCAGTAGCAGTAGTAGGAGTAGGAGTAGTAATATTATTGTTTTTAAAAATTTCTCTTAGATAAATAACACAGTCGATCTCTGCTTGCTCCTATTCCCAAATCTCCTATATTAATGCATTCATTTGTTCACTCATTCATTCACTCAACAAACATTTGCTGCTTTTTCACTATGACAAACACAAATTGCCTTTGCGCTTGCAGATCTGATGGATTTGAAAAAGTAAACTGACAGTTTGGGCGCAGTATTAAGCAGCTAACTCATAATGGTCAGGACAGGCTTCCTGGAAGAGGCAAAGGTTTTGGCTTGTTCCTGAGGACAGAATATGTGTCAGTCAGGCAGTGATGTCAGAGAATAGGGTTCCAGGTAGAGAAAAGAGCACATAGGAAGACTAATCTTAGAACCTAAGAATGAAAGAGGGAAAACATGAGGAAAGAAAAAACAACAACAAGAAAAGCAGATATCCCATGTGACCTGAGTGAAGGCACTTGGGGGAAATAGTGGGGGGAAAGTTGATAGAGTTTTATCCCTATCCTGAAAGCAGTGGAGAGCCATTTAAGAAATTTACATTAACTTAATTCCTCAACTATTACGTAGGTTAAGCAGTTAGTAGTAGTACCGCTAGCAGTAAGAGCCATCTCTCGCACAAATTTAAAGAAAAAGCAGATGCAATATCTCCTCACACCTACCAGAATGACTAAAATGGAAATGATAAGTAATGCCAAGTGTTGGCAAGGATGGGAGCACTCATCCACGGAGACAGTGTATATTATAACAATCACTTTGGAAAACTTCGTTGGTAGCAACCACTAATGCATAACCTACGACTCAGCAATCCAATCTGTAAATATACACCCAATAGAAATGTGTACATAGGTCTGCATGTATGTGCGAACAAGATTGTAGCAGCATTGTTCCTAATAACCCAAACTGGAAATTTCCCAAATGCCCATCAAGAATAGAATGGGGACATGAATTATTATATATCCACACAATGAAATACTGCACAGTAATAAGAAAGAGAAAATTATAACAACATACAACAGAAATGAATTTCACGAACGCAATGCTCAGTTGAAGACACCAAACACAAAAGAGTATATATTCTGTGATTCCCTTTAGATAAAGTTAAAAAGAGACAAAAATGGTCTCTGGTGTAGGAAGACAAGATGTGGTTACCCACGGTGGGTAGTTACTGGAATGGGCATAAAAGAAGCTTCTGGGGGCGGAGGGGGCGGTAAAAATGTGGTTTCTTGACCTGAGGACTTGTTATCTGGGTGTGTTCATCTTGTGAAAAACTCATCCAAGTTTTTACAATTCGTGTACTTTTCTGTGTGTATGTTATGCTGCAATAAAAAGGTGCTACCCTCCCCCAAAACACACACATACACACACACACACACACACACACACACACACACAGGAAAACAAATAGAATACCAAAGCTACCAACACATTGCTGTGGGACTTGAGTCCAGTGAGAGACCAGAAGAGTCTTTTCAGCAGGGAGTTGAACTTAGCGCAAAAATAATAAAAGGTGGCCAACTGACATGCAATTTTTGGTGTCCTTCAAGTATTTCTAACACTTGTAATTATAGTTGACCTTGAACAACATGAGTTTGAATTATATGGATCCACTTACATGTAGACTTTTTTTTTAATAAATACAGTACAATACTATAAATGTATTTTCTCTTCATTATGATTTCCTGAATAACATTTCCTTTTTTAGATTATTTTATAGTAAAAATACTATATATAATATCTATTATATACAGAACGTGTGTTAATCAACTGTTTATATTATTGGTAAGGCTCTGGTCAACAGGAGGCTATTGTAGGGGAGTCAGAAGTTGTACATGGATTTTCAGCTGTGTGAGGAAGTTGATGCTTCTAACCCCCATGATGTTTAAGGGTCAACTATAGTCACTAACATTCTGAAATTTTTATATAAAAATCTAAATGCCTTTTGCTATTTGCTTCTCTAAAAAACAGTAAAGATCTAACAACACTGCTCTAGTTTACAGTTTTAGAAGAAATCTTTGGCTGCTTTGTAGAAAATACACTAGAAACAGCAAAAGCAAAAATGGAGACCGGCTAAGAGGCTGTTGCCAGAATCCAGGTAAGGGGTGAGCGTATCTTGGATAACAGGAAAAATATGAGTAAATGTTCAAATTCTAGACATATTTTGAAAGCACAATTCATTGGATGAAAGCCAAAGTGAACTCTGGAAGTTTTGGTGTGATCAACTGGGGGGAGATAGTTGTCCATCCCTGAGATAGGAGAAGCCTGAGAACTGAGGAGGAGTTTAAGGGGCATAGATGGGAGTAGTCTGTTCACAATATGTTACATTTGAGACAGCTTTTATTTATTTAATTATTATTATTTTTTTAAATTTACAGACAGAGATCACAAGTAGTCAGAGAGGCAGGAAGAGAAGAAGAGGTGGAAGCAGGCTCCTGGCTGAGCAGAGAGCCCGATGTGGGGCTCGATCCCAAGACCCTGAGATCATGACCTGAGCCGAAGGCAGAGGCCTCAATCCACTGAGCCACCCAGGCGCCCGAAACAGCTTTTAAATAAGCAAGTGCAGGGGTGCCTGGGTGGCTCAGTGGGTTAAAGCCTCTGCCTTCAGCTCAGTTCATGATCTCAGGGTCCTGGTATCGAGCCCTGCATTGGGATCTCTGCTCAGCAGGGGAGCCTGCTTCCTCCTCTCTCTCTCTCTCTCTCTCTCTCTCTGCCTACTCGTGATCTCTGTCTGTCAAATGAATAAATGTTTTTTAAAAATCTTGAAAAATAGGGACGCCTGGGTGGCTCAGTTGGTTAAGCGGCTGCCTTCGGCTCAGATCATGATCCCAGCGCCCGTCCTGGGATCGAGTCCCACATCAGGCTCCTTGCTCAGCAGGGAGTCTGCTTCTCCCTCTGTCTCTGCCTGTCACTCTGTCTGTCTGTGCTCACTCTCTCTGACAAATAAATAAAATCTTAAAAAAAAATCTTAAATAATAAATAAATAAGCGAGTGCAGATTTCAAGAGATAGTTGAATATTTGATTCTGGGGTTCAGGAAAGAGATCTGGGAAGGAGATATAATTGTGGGAACCATCAGTTTATTGTGGTATTTAAAGCCATGAGATGAGAGGCAAGCAAGGAAGTAGGTAGAGCCCAAGGCCTGAGACTTGGACTTCCAACATAAAGAGGTCTGCAGGGAAAAATAGGAAGCAGCAAAGGAGACAAAAGAGGAGTGAGTGGTCAATAAGATAAGACAAAACCAAGAGAGTATGGTATCCTGGAAGACAAGGGAAGCAGGTGTGTTTCTGAGGATGCAGTGGTCAACTGTGTCAGATGTCAAGGAAGGTGAACCCTGTTGAAGGGTCAGTGGATTTAGCAACATGAAGTCTTTATGACCTTGGTCAGAACTCTCTTGCTAGTGTAATGGGGCAAAAGGCAGACAGGGTGATTTCAGGAGAAAATGGGAATAAAAGAATAGGAATCAGTGAGTTTAGTTAACTCCTTCATAGAACTTTGCTGCAAAAGGGAGTTAAGATGAAAGATCACCGGGGTGCCTGGGTGGCTCAGTGGTTTAAAGCCTCTGCCTTCGGCTCAGGTCATGATCCCAGGGTTCTGGGATCGAGCCCCACATCGGGCTCTCTGCTCTGCAGGGAGCCTGCTTCCTCCTCTCTCTGTCTGCCTCTCTGCCTACTCGTGATCTCTGTCAAATAAATAAATCTTTAAAAAAAAAAAAAAGATGAAAGATCACCAATCCAGAGGTCCAGAAAAGCATCCTTCTGTTTGTGTGTCTGTATTTTGTTAAGTGGGAAAATTAACTGCATGTTTGTGTGCTGATAAGAATAGGCCAGCAAAAAGCAAACAATGTTATAGAAAACAGAGGGAAATATGGGGAGAGATGTTCTTGAATAGTCAAGAGAATAAGATCCACAAGCAACTATTATCTATGGTGGCACATTGTGTGAGTACAGATGCTGGTCAGTAGAAAAACCTCTCTGGGTCTCAGTTTCCTTATCCTTAACCAGGGCCTATAATTCTTATCTCACCTAGATCTTATAAAATCTAAACGACTTAATACAGGTGAGTTCCTGGTTCCCAGGAGCACTCAAAATATGACAACCACAGTGATTTGTCTCATTATCCCTAAATCACAATTTTCGGGTCTGGAAATCTCTCTATTGAGAAGTTGTACATCTATTAAGTAAACACAAGAAGCTAGTGAGATTATGTTTATCCATAAATAACTCATCAAAAATTTTTAAAACATTTCCACTCTTAATAAAATGCCTCAGACTACTGCATGAAATGCCTCCCTATTAAAATATTAAATCAGGGCTCCAGGGTGGCTCAGTGGGTTAAGCCTCTGCCTTTGGCTCAGGTCATGATCTCAGGGTTCTGGGATCGAGTCCTGCATCGGGCTCTGCTCAGCGGGGAGCCTGCTTCCCCCTCTCTCTCTGCCTGCCTCTCTGCCTGCTTGTGATCACTCTCTGTTAAATAAATAAATAAAATCTTTTTTAAAAATATTAAATCAAAGGCAAAAACAAAATCTGGCGGAGCGGCATATTTCATACCTTTGGCAACCTGTTTGCGTAGATTAATTTTAAACCCAAAGATTTATTTAAATGTTCCACAGCCTTTATAAGAAAGTGAAGGTACTGGAGCTGCTTCGGGCTGTGGATCAGACTCTGTGAGAAACCACCTCCCTCCCTACTTTATGTCACAACTCAGATCAGCCAAACAGATAAGCCAAAAGTTTGAAGTCAGCCAAGTTGCACCGATTAATTGCTGTAATTGAGGTTAAGGGCAATGCACTAGGAGTCACAAACTCTGAGCCCTAGCCCTGAGGTTAACTTGCCCTGTTGGACTTGACCATTCTGGGTCTCTGTTTCTTAACCTGGAAAACAAAGGGCTTGACCCGATGCCATCACTTCAGCTCCCATAGTCTGTGATTCTGAGAGCTTGAGATTACGTGAGGCTTTATGGACAGTAGGAAGAGATTGCTTGGGGACACTGCTATCCCACGGCAGAATCTGGACAGACTGTTCAACTTCTTTGAATCTCAGTTTCCTCCTTTCTCAGCTGAAGTGTGGGAACCAAACACAATCTTGGTCAAAAACCACTTTATTAAGGGTACTCTGCTATTCCAAGCTAAGGGGCTAAAGCAGTGGCCTCAACCAGAAGAGGGCAGGGTTTGCCAGGATCAACCTGTGGTGTGTACTCAAAATAGTCACATCTCCCCTACCCCTCAGAAGTGACCGGTGTGGTAGAGAGGTGTCTTCTCTTTTTCAAACTGGTAGATTTGTAATGATGGCATAGAGCCCTCACCTGGGAAGACTGTTAAGGACCCAAATGGACTTGTTGATTAATGCTGTCTGCAGTGGATACAGGAGTGGTAGATGTAGCTGTGGCTCTGTGCTTGCAATCCCAGGTTTCAATGGGTGCAAGTTTTTCAGAATGATTTTTCAGTTCCGTTTCATTCACTATACCCTTCCTTTCCCTTCAAGACCATGTCATCTCATATGTAGGACATATGTAGGCTTTGAGGGCTCTTCAGTTTTTAACTTTGACCAACCCTGAGAGAAGTTGAGTTTGTGAAGAAGTGTGGCAAAAGCTGACTTTCCTCGTTGGTCTTTGTGGTGCATTGCCTGCGAAGATCACTACGTCCCTCCTCACATCAGGAGAGACTCACTTTCCCCAACCCCAAAACTGAGCCGGCCTTGTGATTTGCTTTGACCAACAGAATGTAGCTAATGGGATTCTGGCCTTGGGATTTCTAGGCCTACTCTTTAAGAATCTAATAGATTCTTCTTTTATTCAGAGGGAAATCCAGCCAACCATAGAAAGAAGTCCAGACTATCCATGTGGATAGAAAAGAACACATAGAGGACAAGCTAGGTTCTGGACATATGAGTGATTCCAGCCAACACCAGAAGAGTGATGTCCAGTCATCCTAGTGGGTCCCCAGCCATTCAAACCTGTCCAGCTAGGGCAACCAACAGGTGAGTCAGGCCAACTTGAATCCTCTAGGACCCTGAGAGCCATGCCAGCTAAGACCACATGGGGGCAGACTTGAGCTATTCCAGCTGGACGGGGACACACACACACACACACACACACACACACACACACCCATTCCCAGCCCACAGATTTGTGCACAATAAAATGGTTATTGTTCTGAGCCAGTAATTTTGAGAACGCCGAACTCAGATGATTTAATTACCTTACCCAAAGTCACAAAAAGACTAAATAGCAGAACTGAGATTAGAACACAAGCCCTGGCTTCCCCAAACAGATAATGAAACTCAGTATTCTTTCTCCTCACGTTCCATTCTAGCTGCATAAAGAACTTGAATTTCACAATTTTAATTACAGAATGATAGGCTTCAAAGGACAAACATGTTTAGCTGGTACCTGAAAATTAAGCTCTCAATTATATACTGACTTACTCTGCTCTCTAATTACTTGATCAGACATATTTCGGTTTGTAATTGCTCTGAAGTCAGCAAAAGGGAATGTGTTTCCTGACAGTATTTTGAAGAATATTCATTAGATTTATTATGGATAACCCTCACTTTCCACAATAAAATCAATCTTTTGAAAGCGTTATGAGAATTTTTTAAAAAGTTTTATGTACATAAAGCTGATGTAAATTTAACTATATTTTAATGAAATAGAAGTTTCCATTTAAACAAAATCAGCAGTGAACATTTTAATAATGCTTTTAAAACATTTTTAAGATGATGAATCACTTAGGGTCATTTTCTGTCCTAGAAGCTGAGATTTTTTTTTTTTTTAAGATTTTATTTATTTGACAGACAGAGATCACAAGTAGGCAGAGAGGCAGGCAGAGAGAGAGGGAAGCAGGCTCCCCGCTGAGCAGAGAGCCAGATGCAGGGCTCCATCCCAGGACCCTGAGATCATGACCTGAGCCGAAGGCAGAGGCTTTAACCCACTGAGCCAGCCAGGTGCCCCGGAGCTGAGATTTTTATGTTAGATCTTCTTAAACTGGGGCACAGCTTTAAAAGATGAGAACCGTGCAGAGCGTAATAGTCCTTGGCCCAAAGTAAGTGCTAGGGGGAAAAACGGTAACAATTGCATGCCTGTTGTGGCTGAATCGTGTCCCCACAAAAATGTTAAAGTCCTAACCCTCAATATCTATGAATGTGACCTTCTTTAGAAATAGGGTCTTTGAAGATATAATCAAATGAAGATGAAATCATTAGTGTGAGCCCTAATCCAATATGACTGTTGGCCTTATAAGAAGAGGAAAACACCATGTTATGACAGAGATAGAGATTAGAAAGCTGAAGCTGTCAGCCAGGGAACACCAAGAATTAACAGGCATCACGAAAAGCTAGGAAGACGCCAGGGAAGTTTCCACCCAGAGCCTCAGAGGAAGCATGGTCCTGCTGTCACCTTGGTTTTGGACTTCTAGCCTTTAGAACTGTAAGATAACAGATTTCTGTTGTTTTGATTGTTTGATAGTAATGTGTTATGGCATCTCTAAGAAACTAATAACATGTACGTCATTTTCTTTGATTTAGAAGGAAATATTAGAGGGAGGAAGATATATGAGGAAACAGAACAGAGGACTATATTTTAGTCAAATCAGTAGATATTCCCAATCCCTGTTTCCCAGGCCACTGATGGTAGAAAAAAAAAAATTAAATACTTTCTGAAGCTCTGCTGCAGCAGGAACTGCTCATGTGACACATTCCCAGCCAATGAAATATCCACTGTCTGTTTGACAAAAGATCAAGGCTTAGCTAGGCTAGTCTTTCTTGTCCTCTCTCCTTCAATTCCAATTACTATCTTGGGTTGGAGCAGTCACCCTGCAACAAAGAGGTAGCAGGCATGAGAGAAAGACCAAGAGAATCATCGTGCAAAGCCAGAGACACTGCAGAGCCACAGAACCAATTCTAACCAACACTTATCTCTAGACTTGAGTTACATGAGAAAAATAGACTCATATTTGTTAAAGCCCTTACACGTTGGATTTTCTGTTATACTGGACACATTCCTAATTGATGGGAGACGCTATGGTGATAGTTCAGACCAGAGGTAATATATAAGGAGAAGAAAAGCAGAGAGGGATGGAAAAACCAGGAGAGTGAAGGAAAATACTGTAAATATGGGTATTAAGTTAGCACTTGGGGATCAATAAAGTATGGGGAAGCAAAGAAGCCTGGTGTAACTAGGAGGTTTGAAGACTGGGTTCTGGATGGATTTCTTCTTCTATAAGCAGCTATATACAGGGATGCTTGGGCGGCTCAGTCAGTTAAGCCACTGCCTTCAGCTCAGGTCATGATCCCAGGGTCCTGGGATCGAGTCCCACATCGGGCTCCTTCCTCAGTAGGGAGCCTGCTTCTCTCTCTGCCTGAGCCTGCTTCTCTCTCCACCTCTGCCTGCCACTCCACCTGCTTGTATGCTCTCTCTCTCTCTCTCTCTCTCTCTCTGATAAATAAATAATTAATAAATAAATAAAAGCAGTTATATACAGTTTCCTATCTCTGGTGCAACAGATGGTTTTGAACAGCCCATGCTAGCCTTACTGGTAACAACACAAATAATTGAATGCCAGATGGTGACAGAAAGCAACACAATTTATTCTCCCAATCTACAAACATACAACTGTCTTCAACCATTAAAACTCATTAGCTTTTTCTACCCAAACATGAAATTCTCTGCTCAGATCAGCACAGTGCATCAGTCCCCAAATTTAGGCTCCAAAGTTTAGAAAGAGTATTTGCAGAGTTCCGCATTCTGAGTTTGCATTTTTGGAGGATAACATGCTTGTGACACGGTGTCTTACAGAGAAGAATTCACCCAACTTGACATTGTTTCTAATTATTAACCATACACATTTTAAGAGTGCTTCACAAAGTGCGATCCCAGACCAGCTGCCTCAGCATCACCTGGGAACCTGTTATCAATGTAAGTTCCCAGGCCTCATCACAGATCTCCTAAAGCAGAAACTCAACAACTTGTATTTTGACAAGGTCTTCAACTCACTCGATGTGCATCTATTACCCAGGGAGATTGGTGGCAGAACATCTCTGGCTTGACAGAATTGACTCTCCTAATCCTCTTTTGATATACAGTTGGTTACTGGTGGAAATTTTCTTAGGAGTCTAAGAGCTTCTTGAGAGAACAGGGATAAAAATTTGAAAATCTTCCCTTTGCAACTCAACACTAATAGAATATATTTGGTAGTTGGAATGATCTTGGCTGAGGTTAAGCTTTCAGTAGGGAATTCCATGTGAGGAAATGGAAAGTCAGGCTCCGAGCCAAGTTCCCATGATTGAAAGGCTGATTCTGTCTGGCATATACCTACGACTGGAATCCCCACACATCCCCACCATGCGGCTTGATGATCATGCATCTGGGGACTTGCTAAGCATTTGAATTTCAACAAATGGTTCCTATCATGGGAGCCTAAGCATGCACCCAGTTGTCCAAGTGTGACGGTCAAAGAGTAAGACCTCTTTGAAGAATTACTGCATCTTTATCAAAGAGGTCACACTGATGTTCTGCAGTGGCACAGTGTGGCCGGAAAACAGACTTTGTGCTTAGGACATTTGAAAGCTGAACTGAGTCCCTTGCACTGAGAAGACTGCTGAGATTCTTGGAGGGTTGACGGGGAGAAGATTTGCTCCATCAGAGTTCTTCGTCCTGCCCTCAATGGACAACACTGAGTCTTAACACCCTCGGGTTTATGATTCTGCCCTGTTCTACTCTGTATCAAGAAGGGGCTAAGTTCAGTCAGTGGAGGAGTTTGTGGGAGCCTAGAGGGAAAGAGGAAAGAAGTGGGTGTTACTCTCCCACACTTTCTGCCTAAGTCAGCAAGTTTGTCACTTCTGCCCTTCAGGCCCATCATGGTCCCATCTCCAGCCACATCATCTGGTCGCTAGGTTCTGGTGACACATTCTCCTCCCTTTGATTTTCCAGGCTGGAGGCACTGATGGCTTCTTGATAGTACTCCTCTCTAGCTCTAGTTTGGCTTCTTGGCCTTTTTCATTTATTGATATAATAAATTCCTTGCAGTAAGTTTCCTTTGTTGTAAATACCTAGAATGCTTTCTTTTTTTCTGATCAGAACTTGATGATACAACTGATTTGGCAATTGTCACAAAAGGGCAAATTGGATCTTTCAACAGAGATATACAGATAAAGTAAATTTCAGATACCAAAGGAAAGTTGGAAGTCAGATGCCACAGTCCTGAGAATTTATAAAGGAGCAGGAGGAATTTATAAAGGAGACTAAGAAGTGTCATAAACCCCTCACAGACACTGAGGATTGATCTCTGTCTTGTGTACACCCCAGACTCCCATAGCTTCTGGCTTCTAGTTGGTTTGGCCAGTAGAAGACACTGGTTGGAGATGGGGGTGCAGCAGGAAGAAAGAAAGGGCACTTAGACAAGTTTCCCAAAGCATAATCATGGCGCCAGCATGGTGGGGTCAGGGGAGGGCTCCAGTTGTGGACCTACACCAGCTGGAATCAGCTGACTGTCACTCCTCCTCTCTTCCAGTCGGAGATTTTAGCAGTAACTGCTTTCCTCACCTATGGCTACTGTTCTTGGCAGGCGGTCCCTCTCAAATGATTATAGATTCCCCCAGCTTCTCTGTAACACTCATACCTAGGAGTGATAATAGCTCCTCCCTGTTGGTATCTGCTAGATGGTTCCCATTCCTTCTTGGTTCCATTAACCCTGCCCAGACCTTTGGAAGATGACCCCCCTCCGACTCTCTTTAATTGCCCTCTAAGTGTGCCATCTGTTTTCTGCCAACAGGGTGATTTATACAGGGCTTACAAGGATCAGGAGTTGGAAATTAAAGAGATGGTGTGTGAAGAGGACTTCCTTTGAGAGAGCTGAATTGGGAATTCAGGAGGAAGGACCTCATGGGTACCCAGGGAAGATAATGACTTCGGTCATTAGAAGTTCTGAGCATAGGGGTCAGAAACGGGGGTCCTTTTGGAGTGTGGGCTTCACACTCAAAATAGGGTATTCTGACCCTATTATAGGGTGTTCTGACTGGTCTATATGTATAGAGTGTTCTGACTAGTCTATTTCACTGAGGAAACCTCTGATGTCATGGGCTGGTCAAATTTACTAGAAGAGATTCTTTAAATCTCTTCTGAATGCCAAAAGCCACACTTCCATTTTATAAAGACTGAGCGAAAAAAGGAACATGGGAGCAATGTCTCTGCATTCAGAATTCTGACACTTCATTTGTTACTGTATTTACCGCTGCTCTCATGTGTGACCATTGCCACCTGTCTAAGATCCTCTCTATTTTATCTTCTTTAGAAAATAAACCTCCAGTCATCACCCTGGGTGGAGACAGGTAAATTCAAGGAGGGAATATGGGGATTTTAAATACTTCTTATACAGACTGTGAAGGAATCCTCTGGTCTGACACACCACTCTCCCTTAGCTTCCAGGGATATCCAGTTTTATGAATTCCTCCTGAGGGATTAGCAGTATGTAATTTGCTTGGGTTGCCACAACAACGACCACAGACAGGGAGGCTTAAATGACAGAAATGTATGTTCTCACAATTCAGGAGGCTAAGAGGGTAAGATCAAAGTGTCAGCAGGATTGGTTCCTTCTGAAGCCTCTCTCCTTGGCTTATCGATGGCATCTTTTCCCTGTGTCTTCTCATGGTCCTCTCTCCATGCAGGTGTGAGCCCTAATCTTTTCCTATAAGGACACCAATTGTATTGGATTAAGGCCCACTCTAAGGAACTTATTTTAACTTAATCATCTCTTTAGAGGCCCTATCTCCAAATACAGTCTCATTCTGAGGTCATTAGGGTTTCAAAGTATGGACATTAGGACTTTAATGTATGATCTTGTGAGGGGACATAAGTCAACTCATAACAAGCTGGATAAAACTGAATTTCCTTGGCCTCCCCCTGGGCTAGCTGAAATTTAGCTTTTGAGATTTGCTAAATCCACTCAATTGCAGCTGCTTTCTACCTTACTAAATGTAGTTGTCATTAACCTTTCTCTCAAAATCTTTATCCTGAGAGATTTCTACTTTTCTTTGTATGTCTCACTTGTTCCCATTTGACGTGGTTTTGAAAGTCAGAAAAAGGAAATGTTTGTGTTTCATTCATCAACTCTCATCAGATGTCTCTAGCCCACTTTATACCTCTTAACATGGCAACATAAGAATTTTCTAAATCATTGTAAAGTCTCCCCAAAGCTTATTTTTATGGCCTCATATTGAATCTTCCAACTGGAGGGGAGAGTATCATGTTCTATTTATCTGTTTGATCTATGGCTGTGTATCCAAGTTTTTGATAGAACTAACACTACAATAAATATCTGGGTCAAGACTGTTAACTCTTGGGGCACCTGGGTGACTCAGTGGGTTAAAGCCTCTTCCTTTGGCTCAAGTCATGATCCCAGGGTGCTGGGATCGAGCCCCTCATCAGGCTCTCTGCTCAGTGGGGAGCCTGCTTCCTCTCTCTCTGCCTGCTTCTCTGCCTACTTGTGATGCCTCTCTGTCAAATAAATAAATAAATGAAATATCTTTAAAAAGAAAGACTATTAACTCTTTAAGTCTTTCTTGCTGCATACCTCAATTCATCAACTCTAATAAGATACCATCAATTATAAGATACAGTGAAAGAGGTGAATGACTTCACTTCTGGAGAGGAAGAAAGGCAAGTTGGTAAAGTCCAGAGAGTAGTGTTTATGTCTCAAAAAAGTTTGACTCTATGTGTATCTATGAAATCTGATAAAAATAAAAATTGAAGGGAAAAAATCAAGCCAGAAAATTATGTCTACAAGGGTGCCTGGGTGGCTCAGTCCATTAAGCACCAGACTCTTGATTTCAGCTCAGGTCACGATCTAGGATCGTGGGATCAAACCCCACATCTGGCTCCATGCTCAGTTGGGAGTCTGCTTGGTATTCTCTCTCTCTCTCTCTTCCTGTATCCCTCTCCACCCTGTGCTCTCTCTTTCTTTAAAATAAATCAATCAGTCAAAAAGAAAAAAGAAAGTATGTCTGCAGTGTGACCTCATTATTTAAAAACAAAAAAAAAAATCATAGAAAAACTGTTAAGGATCCACAGGGTAAGTTTAAGAGTGAGTTTTGTTTTGATTGTTATTTCTGGATTTTTCAAAATTGGAGCAGTTTCTAAAGAAGAAGAAAAAGGTTTGCTTTTTATTCCTTTATTCTAAAAAGAAAAATGAGCAGAAGGAAATGCACCAAACTGTAGTCCTTGCATGGTGAACTTGTAGGTGTTATTTCTTTTTTGAGCTTCTCTGAAGTTTCTAAATTACCTCTAATAGATGTGTTTGTGGGCTTCAGGGCCTAAGAAAGAATACTGTGCTGGAGAAATAGAGAAATCTCTTTGCCTCAGGGAGAGACCACCTGAAGGGACATCCCAGCTCCTTTTGGGATCAACTGGGTGAGGCCTTTCCTGAGACTGCAGAGCAGCCTCGTTTCTCCTTTGCCCAAAGCTGATTTTTTTTGCCTCCCTCCCAAAGTACTGGTCCCAAGAGCACCCCAATAAACGCCCTACTCTCAAATCTCTTCCTTCTCAGAGTCTATACCCTAGGGAACCTGACCTACAACACCGTATGTCTTAGACTGGTTCAAAGGACATCATCTACCAACTTGTTGCGAGTCATGATAGTATTTCCAAGAACACTGTTTTGAAACCGAAAGCTCATTGTGACTTGCAGTTTTGAAGAATATGTTAATAAGCAAGTAACAAAACAGTTCACATGCCATGATTGCAAATTATATTTGCATATATTATATGATTGCAATATACAAATACATACATTTCATAATAGCAAATACTTGAGGGCATAGTTAATGTAGTCATGCCCTTTTTATTTTAGTTTTAATTCCAGTAGAGTTAACATGCAGTGTTATATTGGATTCAGGTGTACAATACAGTGATTCAACACTTCCGTCCATCACCCAGCGCTCATCATGAGGAGTGAGCTTCTTAATCCCCCTCCCCTCTGGTAACCATCAGTTTGTTCTCTATAGTTAAGAGTCTGTTTCTTGGTTTTCCTCTTTTATCCTTCAATGACTGTTTATTTTGCTTCTCAAAGCCCATATATAAGTGAAATCATATGGTATTTGCTTTTCTCTAGCTAGTACCATATTGTTTTGATTACAACAGCTTTGCAATATAACTTGAAGTCTAAACTTGTAATACCTCCAGCTTTGCTTTGCTTTTTCAAAATGCTTTGTCTATTCAAAGTCTTTTACGGTTCCATATAAATTTTAGAATTTTTTGTTCTAGTTCTGTGAAAAATGTTGTTGGTATTTTGATAGGGATTTCATTAAAAACATAGATTGCTTTGGCTGGTATAGACATTTTAACAATATTTTTTCTTCCACTCCATGAACATGGACTGTCTTTACATTTTTGTGTCACAATAGATTAATACTTTTTGAGTACCTACATTTGGCCAGGCATTAAGTTTGGCATTATACCAAAAATATGAAAATGGTGATTATCTCTATATAATGGAATTAGAAGTGGTTTTTATTTTCTTCTTCCTCCTTTTAGAATATTTCCCAAAGTTTGTTTTGTAATTACATACAATGTTATAAAAATTACTTTATAATTCAAACTTATACAAATAAATTTTTATGATAGCAAGTATTTCAATAAACATTTGCTATAATCTTTATATTACATGTAACCGAAATTCTCCTCTCCACCCTCCAAAAAGCCCAAGACCTACAAAAATAAGGTGTATCAACCCAAAAGAAGCTGAAGAGCAAGTTTTGAATATCAAGATTTGGGATATGGAAGGTTGCCGTTCTCTAGTACAGAAATAAATAACCTGAGTGTTTCTGAATCATTTTCATTTTGAAGCTGAAAGGAAAAGGGGACTCTTATGTATATCCCATTAACCTCAGACAGATTATATAACAAAAGGACCATAAAGTTTTCCCAGGATTGAGTCTTTGACAAGACACCATAGACATCAAGGAAGGCAGAGCCTGCACTTGAGAGTTTAGGACCAAAACCTAAATGTTCTGAAATTTTTTATCAGTCTAATATGGAATCTGTCCTCCAAAGATTATTTCCATTGCTTTGTTTGTTACATGTCTATTTAGAATATATTCTTACCTGACTACAATTGTTCTTCAATTCAAAGAGAAAATTCAGTATATTGCCACTCTACAGCTGAAAGGACAAAACATGGGCAGAATATTTTAGAATATTATTCCTTCTTCCAAAATATATTTGTTTTGCCTTTTTTCCCCTTGGCTCAAATAAATATATTTTATTACCTCTGTCTGGCTTAAGCTTTTCAAACAAGGGTTCCTGAAGGTTAATTGAAATGTGGACATTTTTATGTAAATTTTTCCTATTGTTAATGAATTTCTACCAAGCCAAGAGAAAGGGTGAGATGTAAAGATAAGTTGACATCTTCCAAATTTTAAGTCTGGCCATTATGGTGACTCAATGCCAAGTCACATCCAGGGTGGGACTGTCTGATCTAATTGAACGTGGTGCAACTAAGTGAGAAGCCAAGAGAATTGATCCCTCTAAGCAGTGTTCCAGACCTTCTCTGGGCTGGAATAAACAAAGTATCGCAAGAACTTCTGAGAATTAATCATGTTCATCATTTTCAAGGAAATCACAGAGTACTCATTAGAAAATGGCTTTTGTTGGGGGATGCCTGGGTGGCTCAGTTGGTTAAGTGGCTGCCTTCGGCTCAGGTCATGATCCCAGCGTGCTGGGATGCTGGGATCAAGTCCCACATTGGGCTCCTTGCTCGGCGGGAAGCCCGCTTCTCCCTCTGCCTCTGCCTGCCACTCTGCCTGTGCTCGCTCGCTCTCTCTCCCTCTCTCTCCAACAAATAAATAATTTAAAAAAAAATTTAAAAAAAAAGAAAATGGCTTTTGTTGGGCTGCCCTCATTAAGAAGGATGGAAATCATTACTATGAATCACTGGAAGCTAGCTGGGTATCAGATGGCATATGGTGGGGAAGGGAAGGCACTGAGAACTTTGGTCCCTCTAATTGTGAACACAAGGAGTGGTCATCTTCCTTAAATCTAATGGGACAACTCTATGATTCCCTCCTTTGCAGGGTTGCTAGGTCCCCAGTCTGTTCTATAAAATATTGCTAGACTGATCTCCCCAAAACAGCATTCCTTTCTACATGTTTGCTGGCGGCCATTTATTGACTCCATAATTCGACATAGAATTTTAGAGTAAGAATGATCTTAGCAATCACCTTGTCCAGCTCTCTCACTTACATACATGAGAAAATTGAAGCCCAGAGAAGTGAAGTACTTTGCCCAAGGCCACACAGCAAGTTATTTCCATGCTAACTCAATCCTCAAGGCAATCTCCCATTATCTGCCTCAACGCAGAGATGCTCAAACCATCAGAAACATTCTCCTTAAGGGTTGAAAATATTCCTACTGCTAAAGGATAGTATGTGGAAAAGTGAGGGAAGCTAGAACACAGAAGGGTCCTGAAGATTCCACTGGCAGGGCTAGGAACCAATTATACCAATTTGGCCTTTTCTAAGAAGGGCTAACTTGGCTGATGATGAGTGGAATGTTTTCCAGTGAACAGCTGGTGACACAATGACTGCCTGAGTAGCAGGGAAGAAAGCTGCCCTTCTCTTCTTCCCTTCAAGCTTTGAAGAAGGCCCTAACTCCTCATTCACTTGAGGATAGGTGATTCACTTGAGACGTGAATAATTTAAGGACTAGACTGTCCTGGTCTCCAACGTTTCAAAGACTTGTGAGGCTTCAAGGGAGATTCAGCAGTAAGATGAGATGAAGCAACCAGAGAGAAAAAGAAGGCAAGGGTCTACCTGTCCCCCTTCCCCAGTAGCCCAATATCAGTTAGTTCAGTCACCCATTGGTCACCCACCATTACTTACAGAGTCAGGCTGTATCCCAAGACAAAAATCCGTGTTGACCATGCCAATGAAACAAGTAATCCTCTGTACTCTGTGCTCCACTGAGTACCTTCACTTCATTAACTCCTGTGATCCTCACAGTGGCTCCATGGCATGTGCTACAATTCATACTATTTTACAGTCAAAGATACTGAGCCATGGAAAGATCATATTCCACAGCCAATAAGGGGAGTAGCTGGGCTTTAGAGTCAGATCATCAAAATTATGAGCTATGCACACATGGGAATAAGTAATTTCCATTTACTCTTTCACCTACAGAGACATTCAGTGAGCATTCAGGCTCCAAGGATCCAGAGAGGTCCTGAGAGGTCTTGGACCCCAGAGTCAGAGAGACAGGGGACCAGTTCTCCTTTCTCTGGTTCCCTATAGGGCTCTCTTTACAGCACTGTGTTTCTTTGTCTTACTGCCTAACTAGATCCACAGTGACTTGATGCCAAGAATGTGTCTCAGGCACCTCTGTATCCACAGCCTCCAAGCACCATGCCTGGCATGCAGGAAATGCTCAGCAAATATTTATAGGATAGAATGTAAACAGAGCTTGGAAAAGGCCCAGGTGTAGGAAAACAATTCCCTGGTTCATTAAGCTACTGTCTTGCCTGATCCAAGGAAGAATCCATGATATGGTCCATGTAAACACAACTTGGCTGACAATATCCACTTGTGGCAGTCTCCCTGGATGTCCAGACTGGAGCTCTGGGTTCTGCAGTTAGCTCCCTTGATCCTGGTATCTATTACAAGCTTAGACCTTGCCAGATCTAATGGTATCGAATAGTAGCATTAATATCTAGAATCACAATAGAATTGGGTAAAGAAATGAGTTTTGGAGTCAGACAGACTTGAGTAATTTTATGTGCCAACCTGGTTGGGCCACAGTTCCCAGATATTTGGTCAAATATTACTCTTGGTGTTTCTTAAAGTATGTTTTTTGTAGATGAAATTAGTGTTTAAATCTGCAGACTTTACAATCGGACAGAGACAACTATCATATGATCTCCCTGATATGAGGAAGTTGAGAGGCAACATGGGGGGTTTGGGGGATAGGAAAAGAATAAATGAAACAAGATGGGATCAGGAGGGAGACAAACCATAAGAGACTCTTAATCTCACAAAACAAACTGAGGGTTGCTGGGGGGAGGGGGGTAGGTAGAAGGGTGGTGGGGTTATGGACATTGGGGAGGGTATGTGCTATGGTTAGTGCTGTGAAGTGTGTAAACCTGGCGATTCACAAACCTGTACCCTGGGGCTAATAATACATTATATATTTATAAAAAAAATAAAAATTTATTTTAAAAATAAATAAATAAATCTGCAGACTTTAAGTAAAGGAGATTATCCTTAATGTGGGTGGGCCTCATCCAATCAGTTGAAGGCCTGAATAAAACAAAGACTGATCTACCCTGAACAAGAAGGAATTCTGCCAGCAGACAACCTTCAATCTTGAACTGCACCATTAACACTCCTGGGTCTCTAGCCTGCTAACACATTGTGCAGGCTTTAAACTTACCAGCCTCCACAATTGCATTAGCTAATTTCTTAAAATAAATATCTCTCTGGGGGCACTCTTGTTGGCTCAGTTGGTAGAGCATGCAGCTCTTGATCTCAGGTTCCTGAGTTTGAGCCCCACATTAGGTGTAGAGACTACTTTAAAAAAAATAAAATAAAAGTTTAAAAAAACCTCTATCTATGTGTGTGTGTGTGTGTGTATACATATATGTGTATATATACATATGTACACACACACACACACACACATAACGTTGGTTCTGTTTCTCTGGAGAATCCCAACTAATACAAATGGTATGGTTCACGAAAAGTCCCTGACATACAGCATGTTCTCAATTGATAATAGTTTTATTTTCCTTTCCCAGCCTCTTCATTCCATAGGTAAGCAGGTGGCTATCCAACAAGGAACCAAGACTTGTCCACTCTCCCAATGTAACCTTGAAGAGTTTGAGAAGATGAACTAGATAATCAGGTTTCAGCAACTTAAGACACAAAACATCTCCATGCCTGAGGGGATCATTTCATTTTCAACTAAGTATACTTAAAAGGACTTCAGAGTTCATCTGATTAGAAAAAGGTATTGGCCTAAGGACCACATACTGGTATAGTCGGTTGTTTTTTGGGTTTTGTTTTGTTTTGTTTTCTTTGATTATTTTTTATTCATGCAAGCTTTTATTTTTTTTATTTTTTTAAATTTTTTATTTTTTAATTTTAATTTTTTAATTTAATATTTGAGATGTGTCACATAAAATTCTGGCTTCTCTTGATAAGTAGGAAGATCTGAAGACCTCAGGTGTGCACACCTCGAGCTGAAAGATCACAGGCACCATAGATAGGTCACAGGTCATGGGGTCATTTTACTCATTTGTGTAAACCCCTATAGACTTTTAAGTCTGTGACTCCTTGTGTCCTCCAGCTCCTTCAATTCAGAAAAAAGGAAGCATAGACTCAGGGAAGTCTAATGAACTTACACAAGGCCATGTGCCAGACTGGCAAAGCCAAGTAAAACCCCACATTCTTGCCTCTCCAGTCCCTTAAAATACACTGTATTACAACTG
Source organism: Mellivora capensis (assembly GCA_004024625.1). NCBI lineage: Eukaryota > Metazoa > Chordata > Mammalia > Carnivora > Mustelidae > Mellivora > Mellivora capensis. The sequence continues at coordinate 20,992 of PISX010021012.1, forward strand.
AGCACAAATGCATTTATTGGTAAATTAAAAGATTCCTAAGGATCTTTTGTTCCCCTGTAAGACTTATATATTTTAGCAGTGAGATCAAGGTTAGTGTCACAAATGAATGCAGTGTTTTAAGATGGGGCTAAAGTACAAATTGTCTTATTTATCCCTGTGATTAAAAGCACAATTCTGGGGTAAGACCAAACTTGGCTTTGCCATTATCTTGGGCAAGTTTCTCACTTTTCTAATAAGTTATATGTATCACACAGTGTCAGTGGTGAGGATTAAATGAAATATTTCATGTTAAGTGCCCAGTATGATGTCTGAAATATAGTAAGTATTCTACAAATGTTGTTGAATTAAGACCTCAGAGGAATTAAAATAAATATGGCAAAATTAGCAATGTAGCTAAGTGATTTTTGCATCTGCAAACATGTATCAGTTCACAGTGACCCCCACACACAAATTCAAATCCAACCCCCCGGTATTTTCCTCAGCTTCTCCCCTTTTACACATGTTCATGGACTCATTTGGTCTAGCCTGCAAAATATGAAGTAGGTCCATGCAAACCTAATGGTTAAAGTTCAAGATTTATTTGGGGTTATTTTTGCCCTCAGAATATACTTCACTAATAATACACAGTCAAGCCATTATGTTCAAAAAAGACAAGTCTTGAATTAATTCCCATTGTCTGGGTGGCTGAGTTATCAAGGTAATACACAATTGGGTTAATTTCTGTTCATTTTGATTTGGGATCTGTTTTATTTCATCCTTAATGGTTTCATGTTGGTTTTTCTAAAATGTTATACTTGAATTTCAATTAATACGTTGAACTTGTTACTGTACAGCACTGTGTTACTGGAATTAGAAAAATGAAAAGGACAGATGTCTTCTAAAAGCTTAGCCAGGGCAGAGGACCAGGCATGTAAAGAGACCATTATTATTTTTTTTTAATTTATTTATTTGTCAGAGAGAGAGCGAGAGAGCAAGCACAGGCAGACAGAGGCAGAGGTAGAAGCAGGGTCCCTGCCGAGCAAGGAGCCCAATGCGGAACTCGATCCCAGGACACTGGGATCATGATCTGAGCCAAAGGCAGCCGCTTAACCAACTGAGCCACCCAGGCGTCCCAAGAGACCATTATTATAAGCAGTGTCTTGGATGTGTGCATGGAGAGCTGAAGCAGGTCTTGCCGAATGAATGAATGAATGAATGAGTGAGTGAATTTGTGATTCTGTTTGTCCCCTCTAGACTCTGAATTCTTTAAGGTAAAGACTCGACCTAATTCATCTCTCTAACCCAGGTTTGGCCAGAGCTAGGCCCCATCTGTGTTTTTGGAGTGGAAAGCAGTTATCTAAGGGTCTCGCATGCAGCACTAGGCCCAAATTAATTCCAAGAGTGCCAAATTTTTCAGTTGCTGGAGTACTTGTCCTTTTCCCACCCTTTCCGAACTCACCGCTTTCTGCCACTCCCCTCGGTTCTGCCCTTTGCTCCCATCTATGAGGAAGCAGCGTCCCTACCTCCTCCCAGGGCCCACCCTCCCAACCTCCCTCAGGCCAAGGTCTGACCAACGCTCTCTGGCCTCTTGGACTCTTTCTTCTGCAGAATCTCTGCCTCCAGCATGGAGTAACCAGTGAATGAGGGCAAAGCCCAATGACCTTGCACCAAAGACTCTCCTTGTCCCACCTACTCTTCAAGATCTGAGAGAATCATTCTCCTCTTCAGTTCTAAACTTATCCCGACTGCTTTTTATTGTACTTCTCACTAATTGCCAAATTGCCGCTCACTAAATGCAGTTTACATATCAGGAAAACTTACTGGGCACTAAGGACTTTGTTTCATCCTGTCTCACTTTCACACCCTTTGGTGGAGGCATAATATGCTGTAAGTGTTTCATAGGTGAAAAAGCTGAAGCCCAGAGAATGAAACTCCCCCAAGCCCACAGCCAAAAACCAGCAAAGGACAGGTGTGTCCGCTGCCTCCGCTCTCCACTTCCACCCCTGCAACACGCTGCCCCCCAGCGCCACTCTGCCCTGCTGAGGGGATCAGTGGCTTGGGTCTTCGCAGCCCATCCTCCTGATCTCTCAGCAGGTTTTGGCACTGCTCCTCTCAATCTCCTTGTGGAAATATCACCACAATATTGGCACAGCACTACATCCTGCCAGCCAGCTCCTCCCTCCCTGGCTGTCCCTCTCCCGCCCTTCTTCCTCCCATTTCATGGAACTGGGCAGTCCTGCCAGGCTCCATTTCTGGCTGTGCTCTCGCTGCACTCTGTTCTCTGATGATCTCATGGGTGCTTGCTTCTGCAGAGCTCCTACCCCGGGCTCTGGTCCCGAGTGGGTCTCTCCAAATGCGTGTTTTTCATCTTGTCCACACCTATCACATCCAAAACCAGTCTCTCCCTTCTGTCCTCCAAGGGGTAGCTCTCTTCACTCTGCCACCCCTCGGCCCATGACTGGCTGGTAACCCTTTCTGCTTTCACTGCCTCTTGCTTGGATCTCATGGCAGCAGCTTTGTGGGTCCCCTCCCGCCCTCCTGGTGTCCTTTCCAGTTGACAGCACAAGACACACGACCTTGCAAAATGCTCTACCGAAAACATTCCCTTGATCATTGATTGATCAGGAATGATTTATAGAGAACTGCCACGCCAGGCACCGTACCAGCCTCTGGAGATTACCCGACTTGTCTGTATTAAATCATCCGTGATCCTCTTCCTGAACGTTAAATGAAAGAAAACACAAATGAAAGACGATGCCAGCTTGCCAGCTGGAGGGAACTTAGAGGCCATCTACCTTCTTTACTGATAAGAAAGCTGGAACCTATTCACTGTTTCATCTGAGAATACCTATTGAGGGCCATCTCCAGACCAACCGCTCTCTAGGCACTGGGGTTTAGGAGCAAACAAGACGGACATCCCCAGTCCTCAGGAACCTTGTGCACTCTTCATTATGTATTGTACTCATGGTAAGTTTATTAATCCCTTCAACAAGCACTTCCTGAGTACCTACAATGTGCTGGCCCTTTCCAAGGAATACAGCAATGAATAAAACTGACAGAAGTCCCTGGCCTCTTGGAGCTTCCATTCTAGTGAAGGGAGATAGAAAAGACGTTAAGTATGTTCGTGAATTCTCCATCACATGGTGCTGAGTGCAACGGGAGGCAGCCTGGCCACGCACAGCCTTGCTGCCCCCTGCTCAAGCTCCAGAACTGTGGTCAAGCTACATAACTTTTCTGTACCTAGCTTCCCTCATCTACAAAAGGCAAAGCATAATAAGGCCCACATCACAGGGAATGTTGTGAGAAGTAAGCAAGATACTTCAGAAGTGCTTCAGACGGTCTCCAGCACACAGGATGCACTGCGACATTTTACCTAAGTGTGCAGAGAATGAGCAGAGGGCTCTGAGATGCCCGGAAGAAGACAGTGAATAGAGGGTGGTTGAGGAAGACTGCACAGAAAGAGCAGCATTTCAGCCAAGACCAGAGAAGGGAAGAGAACTTACCACGCAGACACCTAGCTAGTGTTGCAGGAGGAGGGAGGAGCCAGCACAAGGCCCCAGCAGCAAGGAGACCAGTGTGGTGAGAGCAGACCAACTAGGGAGAGCAAGGAGAAAATGAAGGCAGACAGGCATGGAATGGGGGAGCCGAACAACCCCGCAGGGCTTGGAGTCCATTTTGGCTTTCATTCTAGTGCCACCAAGGAGTCTTTGGAGAGCGTTCACCTGGGGAGAGATGGGATCTGGTTTGTGTTTCAGAAGCACCACTGTAGCTGCTCTGGGGAGAGACTAACTTCAAGGGGGCAGAATCAGGACACTAGTCAAAGAAGCTTTTGCAAGAACCCAAGGAAATAAGGGGCTTGAGTAGGATGGTGAGATGTGGTTAGGATCTAGATATATTTTGCAGGTCAATGCTCTGTAGGTTTGGATGTGGGTTTGAGAGAAGAGTCAGGGAATGTAATAAAGGAGAAGTACTGGGCATTATGAAAGCACAAAGGAGTTCTGGGAGAAGACTGGAGAAAACAGGGAGAAAGGCCCCGAGGCAGGAATTCATAAGGAAGAGCCCAGAAATGTGGGGTCTGAGATGGCCATTCCATTTAAACATCAGCCTCCTCAAGTCAGTTATTGCTCTAATGTTTAATCCCTTGACCTCCAGAGCATATGGAACAACAGCCAAAGCAAGGTCCCTAGGAAAATGGGCTATTGCACTAACGTGATTGTCTGTCTCCCCTGCTGGCCATCCTTGTATTTCAGCTTACGAGCTGGCTGTTATTTGTTGGGTATTCTGATGATATACTTACCTTTAATATTTGCCATAACTTTCCCTTACATGTTCAGTTTTTATAAGGTCATTTTAGATAAATTCAGGTTTATAAAAATTCTATTTTTGCCTTAAATTGCAAGATGTTAATTGAAAAATCATGATGTCATTATCAATGTCATCACCACGACCACCACACCCATCATCCACTTCTGTCCTGTGATTTTCTCTACATTTTCTCCTGCATTATCTCATTGGATCTCATATCCTCTCCGTGAGGTAGGTAAGATGTTATTCCCATTTTACACAAGAAAAAAGTGAGGCTTGGAAAGGTGGGACTTTCTGCTCCAGGACTGAGGAATGTTTTGCCATGAATCCAATCTTCTTGTCCCTGGACAAGGTGCCCCATATGACTGGAGACCTTGGATAACATGAAAACCATAGACAGACACCATCATAACACTTCTTAAGATCTTATGTAATGTTTTCCTCATCTCCCTAATGATAGGGACTATTTATTGCCTTCTAAAGCCACACCAGGCACAGCACTAACCCTAGGAGGTACACTAGGCCATTTCATACCCTCCCATCCCTGTGAAGTAGCTGGCGTTACTAACTCCATTTTACACATGCACTCTGAAGAGCAGACAGGAATTGACTTGCCCGTGGTGCCTGAGCTGTTCAGTAGATGTCAGAGCTGAGATTCGAACCTAGTTCCAGAGTCTCTACCATTTTCTCCCTGTTGCCCCCTCCCCAGCTTTCTCTTCCTGTCTGGACATCTGAGCCTACAACCACCTTGTCCTATATAGAGCATGATTCGGGGCATTTCCCTTTCTTTCCCCCCTTTCAGGAAGTGTTGCACCTCCTCCCTCCGTATGGTCTTCAACTCAGAGAACTTTGAGTGTTAATTAAATGTGACCATGGAGGGGCACCTGGGTGGCTCAGTGGGTTAAAGCCTCTGCCTTCCGCTCGGGTCATGATCCCAGGATGCTGGGATCGAGCCCCGCATCAGGCTCTCTGCTCAGCAGGGAACCTGCTTCCCTCTCTCTCTCTCTCTCTGCCTGCGTCTATGCCTACTTGTGATCTCTGTCTGTCAAATAAATAAATAAATAAAAATTAAAAAAATAAACTAAAAAATAAAAAAATAAACGTGACCATGGAGCCCCTGGGTGGCTCAGTCCATTAAGCACCTGACTCTTGATCTCAGCTCAGATCTTGATTTCAGAGTTGTGAGCTCAAGCCCCGCATGGGCATAGAGCCTACTTAATAAACAAATAAATGACTTTGTGTTCACTCATGGGACTATTTAGTTTTGGTGCCTACAGTGTGTTCTGAGACTTGTTATAGCTGCCAGGCAAGCAGGTAGGTGGGTAAGTACAGTCCTCAAGGTAAGGAATCTGAAGCTCACATAATTTCTGGGATATTTCTGGGAAATCTCTCTTAACTAAGCATCAGAAGATTCACATTTAAGATCTAAACTTTATTAACGATCTGTCTGACCTTGGACAGGTCTTTCTACCTCTCTGGGCTTTTAGTTTCTCATCACAAAACAGGAATACTCATTCTAGTCACAGAGTGCTTCCAAGGGCCAAATGCATGTAAAAGCTACTGGCAACTAGAAAGTGCTGCATGACTGACCTCTTCTCTGCCCATTTATTAAGACCTTCCTACAGACTCAAATATGATTAAGCATTGGGCTTTGGAGTCTGACTTTTTGGGTTCACATCCAAGCTCCTGTGTTGGTGTTCGCATCCTTGGGTACTTTAATCTTTCTTTTTTTTTAAGATTTATTTATTTATGTTAGTGGGGAGGGGCAGAGGGAGAGGGAGAATCTCAAGCAAACTCTTTACTGAGTGTGGAGCCCCACAGGGGGCTCGATCTTACTACCCTGAGATCATGACCTGAGCCAAAGCCAAGATTCAGACGCTTACCTGACTAAACAAACCAGGCGCCCCTTTATTTAATCTTACAAAGCTTTGTTCCTCCTTTTTTTCCTTTTTAGAAGGAATCACAATACCAGACACTGTACAGGACTGTGGCAAGGATGAAGGGAGATAATAAAACAATTGAGGAGTCAACACTGGGCGGTCCTTGCTGTTTAGTTATTATCCTCATGATTTGGATATTCTTCAAGGTCCTGTGTTGGACTACAGGAAAAGACAGAATCCCTGAAGAGGTTGCTGGACAGGAGGAAGAAAGGGAAGGGAGCTAATTCCTAAGAACGCACTCTGTGTCATTCCTTTACCACGTGATCTCAGCTGCATTATTCATCAGGATATATGGATAAGAAAACTTAGGTTAAGAGGTGCCTGGGTGGCTCAGTGGGTTAAAGCCTCTGCCTTCAGCTCATGACCTTCAGGTCATGATCCCAGCGTCCTGGGATCGAGCCCCACATCGGGCTCTCTACCTGGCAGGGAACCTGTTTCCTCCTCTCTCTCTGCCTTCCTCTCTGCCTACTTGTGATCTCTGTCTGTCAAATAAATAAATAAAATCTTTAAAAAAAAAAAAAAGAAAACTTAGATTAACTGCTAAGTTTTGAAAGTAAACATTTCCATTGGCCATTAGGGAGATTTCTAAGTCATCCAAAGAAGTTTTTGGGGGACTGTGCCATCAGCAAGAGTCTGGCTTAGAGAGCTACCAAGTCTGGGAGAGTCACCTTTGAATGGGGGAGTCTATGCTACACATAGGTGACTGAATTTAATCTGTGTCACACAGATCCTGGAGACAGAGCAAGACCAAGGGAAAAAATGTTCTTCTGAGCTCTAAGGCTGGTACCAATTTCCAGCTTCAATATTCATCTCCCTTAAATCTGTATACTACCTGTTACATATATACATATTTTTTTTAAGTTTTTATTTATTTTTCTACCAAGCTACATTAAGTTTTGTTCTGTTTTTGTTTTCTTTTTCATTTTATGTGGAGATGATGAATTTTAATCAACCACTGAGCTTTTCTGGACTTGGATAACAGTAGGAAACAGTAAAATATTGGATTTTGGAATAACATATTTTCTCTACTATACGTGGCCATTAATTGTTAAAAGTATCATCATTAAATAACAGCTTTTCAGAAATGACACAAAATTTAAAATACTTTGAACTTCTGAAATGTGAAAATGTAAAATGAATGAACTTCTTGGATTTGAAGAAATGGGTAAGAGTTTGTCTTTGTTTGCCATTTTAACTTTCCAGAATATTCTTATATCCAACTTCCATACACTTGGGTCACATACTCAGCCAATACTCATCCTCTTCTTTTCTGGGTTTTCATCCACTGGCCCTTACTGAAAAATAGCCATTAGTCTTCAGCAAAGAAAAAAAAATTTAAAAAGACAAAGCACACAGAAAACCTGAACACCTGTCCTTCAAATCAACCCCAATATTTGCAGTAGATCCAGTAAACAGCTCCCAGGACAATGCCTTTAATGACTCAGAAAATGGAAAAGCCCGGATCTCTTTTTCCAGTCTGACACTCAGCCTTGCTTCTCCTGACTTTCTTGAAAATCAGATGGTAGCCATGTTATAACTCAAGAACTCAAAATGGTTTTCTGCAAATCCATTTAAACATCAGTAGTGTTTCTTACAAATCCCCCTGATGTGACATTGAATACATTAAAAACTCAAGGATATACTACAGCCCCATAACCAAACACAAGACACATTTATCATCATAATCGGATGTCAGGCTTCAGGTGGGTAATATCTCAAACTACCAAGGCTCAGAATTATCTTTTAGTAAATAGAGAAAAAGAGTCCTCAGGTTACAAGTAGCTGAATTATAGACACCTTGTACATACAAGTCAGCCAGTGCTGTAGTGGTACGGAAGACCCCATCTCACGGAACAGCAGACCATCACACTGAGTCCCTGGGAGTGAGCAGGGCTTTGATACCACAACTGGTGATACTGAACCAGGCTATGACCTAGATTTATTTTGTATATCTAATCATTATACTGGGGATTTAGAAAAGGTACTTATTCCTAAAGGACTAATCATGGACAGAACAAAATGGCTTATACTTAAAAATCTGTGAAGGTAGGAGGTTATCACATGGCAGCCCAGGTGGGGTATCTACATGCCCCCGGGGAGCTATAAATTCTCTACTGACTTGCTGGATTATGACAAAGCACTGAACAGAAATAGTAATATATCCATCCCCTGACTGTAAATTTTATGAGATGGAAGAGCTATGGTAATGAACATTCAGTTGGGGCAATAAAATAAATTTATGGAGATGATTTTGCAACTTCAACTGGAAAGAATGTCTTGGTTGCTATAGACACAACTGGCATTGGCAAAACAAGCAAATCTTGCTTTCCTGAGTCAAGCCATATAATTCAAAGATGGTCAGCATTGCCAGTTAGCTGATGAAAAATCTCCCCAAAACTAATGGATATAGACCGCACTGTGTTGGGTATGAAATTCCAGGTTGATTTGTTGGAGAATGTGTCCTTGACTATAATTAAGGATTGAAATCATGTTTGTGTCATTAGCAAAACTGGAAAAGCCAAATATTAAGCCTAAATGGAGGGCTCAGGTCGGGTGGTAGATGTTGGTAATATCTGGAGTCCCATTGCCCTCACCAGTAAAATTGTCAGATGGTCATGTTCTGTGGCCATCTGCATAGTAGAGCTTTTTGCATATACCTTCTGAGAATTTTATCATTAGAAATACCAGTGGCCGGGAGACAAGATGGCGGGGAAGTAGGAGGAGGCTCCTTTTCAACCTGTACCCTAAAGTGAGCTGATTACCTACCAAAGAACTCCGATCACCCATGAAATCAGCCTGAGATTAGAATTATACACGTCTGGATCTCTACAGGGGCAGAAAATACCAGTGGGCAGGTAGAGCGGAGTGGGAACATCTGACTGATATCAGAAGATAAACAAAAGGGGGAGGGAGCCACCAGAGGCGACCCATTGGAAAGTAATACCCCAATATGAGAGTGCCCTACGACTGGGGACCAGCATTAGCTTGGAGTCTGGTTGAAAGCACTCAAAAAGAGCAAAGGATTGCTGGGGGAAATTGAGGGAATTAGGGCAGTTAGGGACAGGGGCTAAGTCCCTGGACTCGGGACAGCTAACCTGGCGCTGAGCCAGAGATAGTGCGGCGGAGAAACCAGGTCTTGGTCCCGGAGCCACCAGTGCACCTCAGAACGCCTGGGGTCCCATGACAGGCTGGGAGCCTCGCCAGCCAGCAGAAACACAGCCTTTTTGCACTCTTCCACGCGAGTGCCATGCTGTGCTATCAGAGCCTGAGACGCGAGCCCCACACCCTCCCCTGAGAGAGATGCACATAGGCGCCATCCTGGCACTCTCAGACCCGGAAAGACCAGGCACTCCCAGCCCTGGCCAGTGGGAAAATCTCAGTGTGCGATCGCTGCTTGGAACCTCTCGGAGGTCCGGAGCTGCCCAGACAGCAGCTGCTGTCGTGGTTTTGGGTACAAGCAGGAGTTCCTGTGTCCCCAGGGACCGCGACTTGGAACATGCTCTGCCAGCGGCCGAGGGGGAACTTATGTGCTCTGCAGCACACAGAGGGGAACAGACTGGGGCTTCTCTCTGAGAGGGAGGTCAGGGTGCAGTTTGCTTTCCTCTAAACCTCCAAAAACCATCAAGAGCCGCCAAGGGGAAAGAAAACAAACAAACAAACATAAAAACCTCCAGAGAACAAAAGCCTGAAAAACCAGTTTCCTCAGAGCCCACCCCCTTGAGGGGGGCGGGAGGACTTAACTCAGGAAACACTGCCTGAAAACCCACTCAGCAGGCCCCTCCCCCAGAAAGCCAACCAGGGGAAAAAAAGAAAAAGAAAAAAATACAACAAAAGAACAACGACTACTACTTCATAGACACAACTTTTATTTTTAATTCATTCCCACTATCCTAGTTCATTCTTTTTTAATATATAGACAATTTTTTAACCTATTTACCATCACAGTAAGATGTCCAGTACATCAAATTTCATAATACCCTTTTAACCTGAACATTTTGTTACATATACCCGTGTTTTTCTTTTGCTTTTCTATTTTGTAATTTCTTTTAAATTTTAGCTTAGTTTAGCTTAGTTTATTCCTTTTTTGTATTTTTATTTTTTAATATTCATATAGAGTTAAACTTCAAGGTAATCCCCTGTCCCCAATCAATGCTACCCCTATAGGTAAACCAATTTTTAATCCCCTGTTATCTTAGGAAAGTTGAGTCCTTTAACAAAGATATTAAGATACATCCAGGAAGAATCAAAATAACCTTCCTCGCCGAGACTGAGAATTTATAACCACTCTCCCATCTTTTCTCCCACCAGTGTTTCTGTGAATTTGTGTTTGTCCTGATAGTATATAAATCTTATACTTGGGGTTCTTTTTCATGAGGTTCTTTTCTTTTTTTTTTTTTTTTTGCTTTTATGTATATATATATTTTTTCTCTTGTCATATACTTTTATCAGTCTTTTTGTTTGTCTGTTTTTGTTTGTATACTTCATAAATCTTACCTTGGGGCCCATTTGGGCTGAGCCTTCTCTTTTATCTTCCCTTTTTTTCCTGTCTCTCTTTCTCTCTCTCTCTTTTTTTCTTTTTTCTTTCATTTGGGTGGGGACTCCTGATTGCTGAGAAGCGTTCCAGAGTGCACCTTGACTGCACCATGGTCGATACATCCAGCTACATCTGTTCAGCCATCTCTCACCAAAATGACTAAGAGGAGGAATGCCCAACAGAAGAAAAATTCAGAGGATGGGCCTTCTGCAACAGAGCTAATGGCTACCGACATAGACAATATGTCAGAAAGGGAATTCAGGCTAACAATTATCCAGGCAATAGCTACATTGGAAAAAGTCATGGATGACCAAACAGAATTGATTAGAGCAGAACTGAAAGCCACCAGGGATGATGTTCACAATGTTAGGGCAGAACTGAAAGCCACCAGGGATGATGTTCACAATGCTCTCAATGAGTTCCAATCTAATCTAAATTCTCTAAAAGCTAGGGTAACTGAGACAGAAGATAGAATTAGTGATCTGGAGGACAAATAGACAGAGAAAGGATCAGGAGGAAGCCTGGAACAAACAGCTTAGAAGCCACGAAAACAGAATCAGGGAAATAAATGATGCCATGAAACGATCCAATGTCAGAATTATTGGAATCCATGAAGGGGAGGAGAAAGAAAGAAGTCTAGAAGATATAGTGGAACACGTTATCCAAGAAAATTTTCCCAATATCTTGAATGGAACCAGCGTTCATGTACTAGAGGCAGAATGGTTTCCCCCCAAGATTATAGATTCTCGAAAGACCTCGAGACACCTAATAGCAAGAATGAAGAATTATAATTGTAGGCAGGCCCTCTTGAAGGCAGCTAGGACAAAGAAGCTCCTTATATACAGAGGAAAGCCCATCAGAATAACATCAGACCTGTCCACAGAAACCTGGCAAGCCAGAAAGGTCTGGCAAGGTATATTCAGGGCACTAAATGAGAAGAACATGCAGCCAAGAATACTTTATCCAGCAAGACTGACATTCAAAATGGATGGAGAGATAAAGAGTTTCCAAGACCAGTAAGGCTTAAAAGAGTATGCGACCACCAAGCCGACACTGCAGGAAATATTAAGGAGGGTTCTATAAAAGAGGAAAAATCCTAAGAATATCATTGAACAGAAATATAGAGACAATCTACAGAAAGACAGACTTCAAAGGTAACATGATGTCAATAAAAACGTATCTATCAATAATCACTCTCAATGTGAATGGCCTAAATGCGCCCATAAAAAGACACAGGGTTGCAGATTGGATAAAACGATGGGACCCATCCATATGTTGTCTACAAGAGACCCATTTTGAACCTAAGGATACACCCAGATTGAAAGTGAAGGGATGGAGAAGCATCTTTCATGCCAATGGGCCTCAAAAGAAGGCCAGGGTAGCGATTCTCATATCAGATAAATTAGATTTTAAACTAAAGACTGTAGTCGGAGATACAGAAGGACACTACATAATTCTTAAAGGGACTATCCACCAAGAAGTTCTAACAATTGTAAATATTTATGCCCCCAATATGGGAGCAGCCAATTACATAAGAAAACTATTAATCAAGATAAAGACTCATATCGATATGAATACATTTATAGTAAGAGATCTCAACACGCCTCTCTCAGTAATAGACAGATCATCCCAGCAGAAAATCAATAAAGAAACAAAAGCATTGAATGAAACATTGGACCAGATGGACCTCATAGATATATACAGAACATTCCACCCTAAAACAACAGAATACTCATTCTTCTCAAGTGCACATGGAACCTTCTCCAGAATAGACCACATACTGGGTCACAAATCAGGACTCAACCGATACCAAAAGACTGAGATTATTCCCTGCATATTCTCAGATCACGATGCTTTGAAACTGGAGCTCAATCACAAGGAAAAGTTTGGAAGGAACTCAAACATCTGGAAACTAAAGACCACCTTGCTTAAGAATGCTTGGATCAACCAGAAGATCAAAGAAGAACTTAAACAATTCATGGAAACCAATGAGAATGAAGACACTCCATTCCAAAACCTATGGGATACAGCAAAGGCGGTCCTAAGGGGGAAATATATAGCCATCCAAGCCTCCCTCAAAAAAAATTGAAAAATCCAGAATACAACAGCTGTCTCTACACCTTAGAGAACTGGAGAATCAACAGCAAATCAAACCAACTCCACACATAAGAAGGGAAATAATCAAGATTTGAGCAAAGATAAATGAGGTAGAAACTAGAGATACAGTAGAACGTATCAATGAAACTAGAAGCTGGTTTTCTGAAAGAATCAATAAGATTGATAAACCATTGGCCACACTAATCCAAAAGAAAAGAGAGAAAGCTCAATTTAATAAAATTATGAATTAAAAGGGAGAGATCACAACTAACACCAAGGAAGTAGAAACAATCATCAGAAGTTATTATCAACAGTTATATGCGAATAAGATAAACAACCTAGATGAAATGGATGCATTCCTGGAAAACTATAAACTCCCAAAATTGAACCAGGAAGAAATTGACAACCTGAATAGACCGATATCTAGTAACGAGATTGAAGCAGTGATCAAAAACCTCCCAAAAAACAAGAGCCCAGGACCTGACAGATTCCCTGGGGAATTCTACCAAACATTCAAAGAAGAAATAACACCTATTCTCCTGAAGCTGTTTCAAAAAATTGAAGCAGAAGGAAAACTTCCAGACTCTTTTTATGAAGCCAGCATTACCCTGATCCCCAAACCAGGCAAAGGCCACACCAAAAAGGAGAATTTCAGACCAATATCACTGATGAATATGGATGCTAAGATTCTCAACAAGATCCTAGCAAACA
>PISX010021013.1:0-34560 GCA_004024625.1 Mellivora capensis
GGAAAATAAAAATTGAACACTGACTTTATTTTGTAACCAATGGGTTACAGATCTCTTTCTAACCAAACCTGCTTTTGGTAAGTGATCTTCCTTGGAAGATAATGTCCCACCCTTAAAGTAATTTTCTTTCTCCTAAAGATCATTTCTTAGTTAATAGAATCTAGGATAGGAATCAGCATTAAGGAACATGTATTGTACAGAAGTTCTGTTACTAGAAATTTATATGTTAGTTCCATCAATCCCTAAATCTGGTACAAACTTACAGAAAATACCCATTTATGAGATTCAAAAAGGTAAAAATCTACCAGCTAAAGTTTTAAAATCTGGCACACAAGACTGTTGGAAGCCATACATTTTAATTTCAAGTCCAAAACACTTTCTACCTTTCCTTACAATAACAAAACATTCCTTTTCCTCCCACCTCTTTCCCAATGTGAGAGGTGAAGATATCAAACTCGTTGAATTCCTGAGACATAAAAAAAAAGAAATGGGTGTTATTTCACTGATCTTTAAAATGCAGTGTACATTTATCAGTTTGTTGTTGTTCTAATTACAAGTGCAGTAAACTCAACCTAAGTCAGTGGGGAAGGGGGAATTCATTTCAATTTTAAGTGATCCTTGGGTAGAAATGTTTTTGATAACTGGAGTTTTCCTCCTTTACTATGACTTTTTACATTTTCTTGATGTTTTATTAACCCCATATAAACACCAGTTTACTCCTAAGAGCTAAGCAGATTAGCTTAAATTTCAACTCATCCAATATCTAGCTATGTAAGCCTGGGAAAATAATTTAAACTTTCTGTGCATTGGTGTCCTCACCGTAAAATGGGGATAATGTCAGCACAGACTTCACAGGTCTGTTGTAAGAATTAAATCCTAGAAACATTTCTATATAGTGCAAAATGTCTATAAAGCACCCAGTGCTCAGATCATATAAACTTGTGTTTCTAAAAAGAAAATATTAACTGCTTTCCACAAATATGTAAATATAGTATTAAATATATTATAAATATATTAAGTATATAATTTATATGTATATTAAATATATTGATGTATTTGGCAAAATGAACCATATTTATTATTTATAAACATATCTTATAAAAGGCTGTATGTATTTAAAGGTAAGATTTATATAAATATATATATTATAAAAGGTAAGATATATGAATAAATGTAAGATATAGATAGGTAAACATAAAGATATATATGGTACCCACAACATCTTTCTAGGTCCACAATAAATTCGCTTCTCTGAGTCACAAAGTTTGACTTTGGGGTAGGGCTGTCTATCTGAGTATAGTCTCTATCTATCACTATCAGATATAATTGGCTCTTGCTAAACAAGCAGATTACTTGGCCTCAACCACACCTACCAAATTGGAATTCCTGGGGATAAGTCCTGGAAATTTGCATTTCTCATAAGAACCTGGTGATCATGATATGCACTTAAGTTCAACTTCTCAAGATCTTTTCCTTGTCCTTGCTCTGCCATTTGCCTTAAGCAAGTCGTATAACCCTTCCGTGTCTTAGGGTTTGATGGGATAAAACTTTCTTGGAGACAGACCCACAGCCTGTGGTTGAATCTGCCAATTTCTCATTGTATGCCTTTGAGAAGAGCACACAGACAAAGTCTCCTTTTTATCATATGTAAAATGGAAATATTAATGCCTGTTCAGTCTAACATGCAGGTGTTACAAAGATAAAATTAGATAATAGAAGTGAGGAAAATTTGCAAACTCTAAGGGCTATAAAGATGAAAATGTTTTACTTTTCTGTAAAATAGAAGATAAAAATTTCACAGGTGTGATGTGAGGGCAAAGAAGATTATTTTTAAAGTGTTTTGAATTTTTTCAAAGTTAGGTGTTTGTAAAATAATATAACTTGGATGATGACTATAATCCTTTTAGGTTGTATTATTTTAAATTGGACAATGGCAATAGTTTACAAAGTGACTCATAATTCTCTAATGAAGAATATTATAAATATCCTTATGTTTCCTTTATAATTATGTTCATAATTACTAACTACATAATAGTAAAAATAAATGATAGTGGTTTTTTTGTATAATTGCCTGTTACTGGACTGCAGTTTTATGCACTGAAATAAAGGACAAGCTATACATTATTGTAATTAATAATAGCCTATGCTGATTGAATGATAAATCCCATTTGCACATTATTCTATCCCCATTACTGCATTACTGCCTGAGCTTGGCATAGGACTGGAGGATTATGGGATCATTTATCAGAGTGAGATGCAACCCAGGAACTAATTTCAATGATCTATTGAAGTAAAAAGGATTTCCCTTATACTGTTTTGGTGAGTAAGCCAGATTAGGTACATATTCCTCTAAATCTATAGTTTATACCAGGAACTGGACTCTTGATTCAAAAAACTGCACTGGAAAGCACAGAAAATAGGATTTGATATCCTTGATACCTGAATATCATCACCTGGACTTCTAATTTCTTACCTTTCTTTTTCTCAATAATTTTTTATATGAAAACATATTAAAATGATATTTTAGATATATTAGCTTATTAAAATTCATTTTAGTGGTTTCTTTTTATTGTTTATTTTTTATTGAAGTATAGTTAACCACACAATATTATATTGGTTTCAGATGTACAACATCATGATTTGACAATTCTACACATAATGACACATTTACCATGTTAAATGTAGTCACAATTTGTCACCATACAAAATTAATCTATATTCCCTGTGCTGTACTTTTCATCTCCTTGAATTTTTCATTTTGTAACTGGAAGTTTGTACCTCTTAATCCCCTTCACCTGTTTCACCCATTACCCACCCCCTCCCCTCTGGCAACCACCAGTTTGTCTCTGTATCTTTGGGTTTATTTGGGGGTTTTGTTTGTTTATTTTTTAGATGCTATATGTTATTTGTCTTTGTCTGACTGATTTCACTTAGCATGATACCTTTGCTGATGCTAATGGTGAAGGATCCCATGACTACAAGTGAATTCAGAGTAAGGAAATCTCGTGTCATCTCTCAGAATGCATCTGAGATACTACTTGTGGTTGGGAAACTAAATGGCATTAGGACATGAAGGTTAATAGCATAACACTTGTCACTTTTTTCATGCTTAATTTTTTTTTCTTTCTCTGAATTCTCTTTCCCTTCCCATCCTATTCTTTTTTCTTTCCATTTCCTTTTTATATTCCACTTCCTCCTTTCCATTCTTTATGGTTTCTTTCATTAGGAATTAGGAGACAAATTCTTAAATGCATTTTCAATACAAGCATGCATTCCCTTGGCTGAAAAGACATAATGACTTTATTTTACTAAATGACTAGTAGCAAATCCTTTTCAGAGGGAAGAATTTTTAGGAGGTAAAGGGGCATTACGATGTGCTTAGAACTAAGACAACTTCAAAAGAAACACAAACATATTCTTCTAGGCACCTTTTTTGAAAGAAGAGAATCTTTTTGAAGGTTATCTCTAAGTGACTATGAGGTCTCTCTACCTTAAGAACACTTGCATTTATATTTTTTTATCTAAATTGTCATTATCTTTGGATCACCCCAGGCAGAGGTTCAAATGATATTGTCCATGTTAATTCATCTGATAAAATAATTAGATTGGCTGCCCATTTCTGGTTAATAGTGAAATTTTCCAGTTTCTGATAGAAAACCACCACAGAAACTTGGCTACTCCTTTCAACAAATGAAAGGGAATTTCCTCAATGTTTAGCTCATCCCAGGATACAGAACAGAACAGAACTAGTAATCAAATATCATAATTTTGCTTGATTCAGCCACCAAAGGTAGCTCTATTCTTAGTGTCCATATAGCCATGACACCTGGATCTCCCATCCTGATTTCAGCCAAGAAGTTAATTGCTTATACTCAAGGCTAGGCATGCAATACATTGATTTCCTGTTGGGACCTGTACTCAAAGAGAACATTATCAGTTCCACTTTCTGCTTCGAACGTAGTGTTTTGGGTTTTTTTTTTTGTAATTTTTGATATAATAATTCCTCACTCCTTATAATATTTGGAATAACAAGAATCCATGATATAATTTATTTGGAACCTTCTTTAGAGATACCTATAGATTGTGGGGCAGACAAAAACAACTACATGCAAAGTACTGGCATGCTTGCTGGGGCTCACGCACTATTTGCTCTGTTTTTATTTAATTTATTACTAATTGCAATTTTCAAGAACATATTCTTCACTGCATATCTGAAATGAAATTAGCTTGTCTGAACTCACTCTAAGAGTTTGAAAGAGCTTTTTTTCTGTTGGACAAAAGCTTAAGAATGCTTGAAGGAAAAGGAGGGGAGAGAAAATGTCTCCAAATGCTAAATGTCTCCATTTGTAGAAGTTTGAGCTACCTCACTCATCCTTCTAGTATGCTGTACTCTGACCTAACAAAATAAAAAATAAGTAATTTAGTGAAATAGTACTAAAATTAACTATAAATATAATTAATGAATCCAGAGGTCTTTTAATAATTATATTTTATAATTATTTTATATTTCATATAATTTGTATTTTATATAATTATATATAAATTATATTTTATATAATAATTATATTTTATAATTATTTATAATTGGAATAAAATAATAACTTTTATTAATTATAAGATTTTATAATCCCTGCAGTTATTGAGTGGTGTTTTATTTTTCTCAGAAACAGCTTGAAACCTCTCATTTATTTTATAAAATGCCAAATTTTGTGGAAGAGTATGAAATCATCATGATTTGCCCTCCCCACCAGAATTTCATGTGTTTCTTAGAAATGAATTCCACTTAAAACTTCATGATTAACACAATTGCTTCTGAGTGTTCTTGGAAATAATTTAATAATCTCTGCTTAAGAAAAGTGAGATTTTGAGAAATTCAAAAAGTAAAAAATTATTAAATGTATAAAATGGGTTTGTTAGTTTACCCCAAAAGGGGTGGGAGAATGAACTCCCACCCCTTTCGGGACTCAGTGTTTCTAACAGAGGAGGAGAAGAATTATGGAAAACAGTCCTTCCTTATAATTACAGACACAGTTGTTAGAACCCATGACCTGTGGCTATTACGGACCACAATTAGAAGAATGAGAAGTAAATCTGGGAGGTAGACCAGGTGTGTGACCCAAAGTAAATTTGTTGAATGGTATGTGCCCAAACTCTTGCACCTTGGAACATTCTTTTTTTTTTTTAATAAAGATTTTATTTATTTATTTGACAGAGAGAGAGAGATCACAAGTAGGCAGAGCAGCAGGCATAGAGAGAGGGGGGAAGCAGACTCCCTGCTGAGCAGAGGGCCTGATGCAGAGCTCCACCCTAGGACCCTGAGATCATGGCCTGAGCCAAAGAAAGAGGCTTAACCCACTGAGCCACCCAGGTGCCCCAGCACCTCAGAACATTCTTACTCCTATTGATTAAACTATTATTGGCTGGAAAAATATATGCTTTACAGTGCTTGTACTATTGGCATCTTGGCATTACTAGGAATTGATGTTAGGAACAGAGCAAAGCCTGAAAGAGCTGAGAAAGTGTTTTATGATGGTAAAGATTCTAAGAGTTTAGAATGTAGCTGCCATCACAGAATTCTTAAATCATCACAAAGAACTCATTACTTTTTGCCCTGTCCGACATTTGATATTTCAAAAAATGGACAGTACTTACACGTTGCAGTGACAGCAAGGCCTTCTCATGTCTATCATATCCTGGCTACTGACCAACACTCCAGCTGTCTCTGGTGTTACTTTACACCTTGCTTACTATGTTGCAGATACACTGTTTTTATGTTAGATTTTCTATGATCCAATCTCCTTCCAACTCCTAACCTCACATTTGCCCTCAGAGAGAAGTGTTTTCCCTTCCTTCCTTTTTTCCTCTCTTTCTTCTTTCTCTCTTCCTCCCTTTCTTTTTCTTTCTTTCTTTCCTTCTTTCTTTCTTTCTTTCTTTCTTTCTTTCTTTCTTTCTTTCTTTCTTTCTTTCCCTTTTGAAATTAATCTCTTCTCACTTTCAAGCCCTGCCTGACATGCCACTTATTTAGATACGCCCTCCCTGCCCACCTCATCTAAATTAGGTTTCCCCATTTCACCATCAGATATATCTGCCTCAATATCCCATTTTCATCAAAGATTTTTTTTTAATGTCCTTTTTAAAAAGATTTTTATCTACTTATTTGACAGAGAGAGAGAGAGTGAGAGCACAGCAGGGGGAGCATCAGGCAGAGGGAGAGGGAGAAGCAGGCTCCCCACTGAGCAGGGAGCCAGATGTGGGGCCCAATCCCAGGACCCTGGGTTCATGACCTGAGCTGAAGGCAGACACCCAACCGGCTGAGCCACCCAGGTGCCCCTCATCAAAGATGTTTTAAAATGAGAAATTATTTTTATTTATTGTGTACTTATTGTTGTCCCTTTCCTCTATTTGAATATAAATTCAATGAGAACAAGAATGGTTTCCATTTCATTCAAGGATGAATTGCCAGTGCATAGTAGAAATAGAATGTATAACTTCTGGTGGGAAAAAGAAAGTTATGATTGGATTTAACAGCTTTAATGAGAAGCAAGCCAATACAACAATGTTATATATTGTGCTATTCTAGTGACCTCTTAGGAGACTACCCAAGAAATGTAGTATTAGTGATAAAGTAAACCTTTATTTTCCACATTAGATCAGGGAATAAAATGTGTTTAAGAAGAAAATCAAATTTTGACGAGAGAATATTCTATCTACTGTTGTCTATAATATTGATGAGAATGTAAAAGAGTGAAAGAACAATTCCTTTTAGCAAAATTAACTTTGTTAAAAGAACTTTACTTCCTTTGGATTTTTCTGTAATTAATCTGGGATTTTCACTTTGGCTGACAGAGTATAACTGAGTCAGAGTTGCATATTTTCTAGGAAAGAGCCAAGCACTGTTAAAACAAAAACTGGGAGGAGAACGTGATCATAAGTAAGATATTCTTCTTAAAGGAGAGGTTATCTGTACAGTTTCTGAATTGGTTTCAAATTCACTGCTGCATTTTTCTGACGGTATTGTATGGGAAATTTGTTTTGGAAAACAGTGGGCGATTTTAGGGGAAAAAAAGAAAGCAAAGCTGGGAACTTGAGCATTGAAGTTCTACTATTATGACTCTAAAATAAAATTTGCCATTTTTGCTTTCAGATAGTCAAGAAAATACAATTTTGGAGAAAAAAAGTCAAATTGGTTGTTTTATACCATGATGATAGAGCTATTGTCTTACTAAACACTTGGCTCTTTAAAATGTACTTTAGTGATCTTGTGAAAACAGGCTGATTCATTAACAACATGTTTTACATTTCATCAAAAACAGAAGTTTTCAATAAAATACCTCCGCATAATATGGTATTATTCTTATTAAATTTATTGTTCTGATTCATCAGCCATGAGTTTAAAAAAATGAGAAAACAAGGCCACAATTAATCTCATGCATAAAATAATTCTCCATAGTTCTAGGGCTTCCATATGTTAAGCTACCGATATTTACATATATCAGAATAATTAACTCAGTACGTGAATTCTTATGACTGTCTAAAAACATTTTGAGGGTGTATACTAGAGTTTCTATTTTCTAATACTGCCTATGAATCATTTTAATAAGTAAAGCGAAGATGAGAAATAAAAAGGCATTTCCATGTGATTTAAAAGCAGGCATCCAAAGCAAAAGAATTTCTAGGTACCTCTCTTGCAAAAAGAGTTTTCAAAAGATTACCTATAAGTGACTATGAGGCTGCTAAGTAAAATGCACCAGATATATAAACTTATCTCCAATCCTGGCTTTTACCTTGTTCAGTACAAGATCTTTAGGAATTTTGAGATTCTTCTATTGTTAACATAGTCAAGGTATGAAGATAAGTTTTCCCCATGAGGAAAAAAAAGTCCACATTTAAGACTTGAAACTACGCAGTGACTGTGTTATGCTGGGCTTAGTCCTGTTTTTACCTGAGGTGATAAGCTTCATGGCCAAGCCTTCATTTTAGTAATTTAAAAAGGTTTAATATTTTTATTTTTTTTAAAGATTTTATTTATTTATTTGACAGACAGAGATCACAAGTAGGCAGAGAGGCAGGCAGAGGGAGAGGAGGAAGCAGGCTCTCTGTTGAGCAGAGAACCCGATGTGGGGCTTGATCTCAGGACCCTGAGATCATGACCTGAGCCGAAAGCAGAGGCTTTAAACCACTGAGACAACCAGGTGCCCCAAAAATGTTTAATATTTTTAATGTACTGCTTCAACTGCCTTTCATTTTCCAATATTTTGAAGTAGGGTTACATTTTATTGTTTTTTGTTTGTTTGTTTTGTTTAATTTTGCTTTTTTTCCCCAAGAAATTTTATTGTTGTCTCTCCTTACCATGTTTTCCTTCCTTTTTCTTTTTTTTAATTTTTTTAATTTTTTTTGATAAACATATAATGAATTTTTATCCCCAGGGGTACAGGTCTGTGAATCGCCAGGTTTACACACTTCACAGCACTAACCATAGCACATACCCTCCCCAATGTCCATAACACCACCACCCTCTCCCTACCCCTCTCCCCACAGCAACCCTCAGTTTGTTTTGTGAGATTAAGAGTCACTTATGGTTTGTCTCCCTCCCAATCCCATCTTGGTTCTTTTATTCTTTTCCTACCCATCAAAACCCCCATGTTGCATCTCCACTTCCTCATATCAGGGAGATCATATGATAGTTGTCTTTCTCTGATTGACTTATTTCACTAAGCATGATACCCTCTAGTTACATCCACATTGTCGCAAATGGCAAAATTTCATTTGATGGCTGCATAGTATTCCATTGTGTATATACCACCTCTTCTTTATCATTCATCTGTTGATGGACATCTAGGTTCTTTCCATAGTTTGGCTATTGTAGACATTGCTGCTATAAACATTCGGGTGCATGTGCCCCTTCGGATCACTACGTTTGTATCTTTAGGGCAAATATCCAGTAGTGCAATTGCTGGGTCATAGGGTAGTTCTATTTTCAACTTTTTGAGGAACCTCCACACTGTTTTCCAGAGCGGTTGCACCAGCTTACATTCCCACCAACAGTGTAGGAGGGTTCCCCTTTCTCCGCATCCTCGCCAGCATCTGTCCTTTCCTGACTTGTTAATTTTAGCATTCTGACTGTGTGAGGTGATATCTCATTGTGGTTTTGATTTGTATTTCCCTGATGCCGAGTGATGTGGAGCACTTTTTCATGTGTCTGTTGGCCATCTGGGTGTCTTCTTTGCAGAAATGTCTGTTCATGTCCTCTGCCCATTTCTTGATTGGATTATTTGTTCTTTGGTTGTTGAGTTTGCTAAGCTCTTTATAGATTTTGGACACTAGCCCTTTATCTGATATGTCGTTTGCAAATATCTTCTCCCATTCTGTCAGTTGTCTTTTGGTTTTGTTAACTGTTTCCATTGCTGTGCAAAAGCTTTTGATCTTGATGAAATACCAATAGTTCATTTTTGCCCTTGCTTCCTTTGTCTTTGGCAATGTTCCTAGGAAGACGTTGCTGTGGCTGAGGTCAAAGAGGTTGCTGCCTGTGTTCTCCTTGAGGATTTTGATGGATTCCTTTCTCACATTGAGATCCTTCATCCATTTTCAGTCTATTTTCGTGTGTGGTGTAAGGAAATGGTCCAATTTCATTTTTCTGCATGTGGCTGTCCAATTTTCCCAACACCATTTATTGAAGAGGCTGTCTTTTTTCCATTGGACATTCTTTCCTGCTTTGTCAAAGATTAGTTGACCATAGAGTTGAGGGTCTATTTCTGGGCTCTCTATTCTGTTCCATTGATCTATTGTGCCAGTATCATACTGTCTTGATGATGACAGCTTTGTAATAGAACTTGAAGTCCGGAATTGTGATGCCACCAATTGGCTCTATTTTTCAATATTCCTCTGGCTATTCGAGGTCTTTTCTGGTTCCATATAAATTTTAGGATTATTTGTTCCATTTCTTTGAAAAAATAGGTGGGATTTTGATAGGGATTGCATTAAATGTGTAGCTTGCTTTAGGTAGCATAGACATTTTCACAATATTTGTTCTTTCAATCCAGGAGCATGGGACATTTTTCCATCTCTTTGTGTCTTCCTCTCATTTCTCTCATGAGTACTTTATAGTTTTCTGAGTATAGATTTTTAGCCTCTTTGTTTAGGTTTATTCCTAGGTATCACATGGTTTTGGGTGCAATTGTAAATGGGATTGAGTCCTTAATTTCTCTTTCTTCTGTCTTGTTGTTGGTGTAGAGAAATGCAACTGATTTCTGTGCGTTGATTTTATATCCTGACACTTTATTAATTCCTGTACAAGTTCTAGCAGTTTTGGAGTGGAGTCTTTTGGGTTTTCCACATATAGTATCATACATCTGCAAAGAGTGAGAGTTTGAGTTCTTCTTTGCCGATTTGGATGCCTTTAATTTCTTTTTGTTGTCTGATTGCTGAGGCTAGGACTTCTAGTACTATGTTGAATAGTAGTGCTGATAATGGACATCCCTGCCGTGTTCCTGATCTTAACGGAAAAGCTTTCAGTTTTTCTCCATTGAGAATGATATTTGTGGTGGGTTTTTTATAGATGGCTTTGATAATATTGAGTTATGTCTCCTCTATCCCTACACTTTGACGAGTTTTGATCAGGAAGGGGTGCTGTACTTTGTCAAATGCTTTTTCAGCATCTATTGAGAGTATTATATGGTTCTTGTTCTTTCTTTTATTAATGTGTTGTATCACATTGATTGATTTGCGGATGTTGAACCAGCCTTGCAGCCCTGGAATAAATCCTACTTGGTCATGGTGAATAATCCTTTTAATGTACTGTTGAATTCTAATGGCTAGTATTTTGATGAGAATTTTTGCATCTGTGTGCATCAGGGATATTGGTCTATAATTCTCTTTTTTGATGGGATCCTTGTCTGGTTTTGGGATCAAGGTGATGCTGGCCTCATAAAATGAGTTTGGAAGTTTTCCTTCCATTTCTATTTTTTGGAACAGTTTCAGGAGAATAGGAATTATTTCTTCTTTAAATGTTTTGTAGAATTCCCCTGGGAAGCCATCTGGCCCTGGGGATTGTCTGGAGATTTTTGATGACTTTTAAATCCCCTTACTGGTTATGGGTCTGTTCAGGTTTTCTATTTCTTCCTGGTTCAGTTGTGGTAGTTTATATGTCTCTAGGAATGCATCCATTTCTTCCAGATTGTCAAATTTGTTGGCATAGAGTTGCTCATAGTATGTTATTATAATTCTTTGTATTTCTTTGGTGTTGGTTGTGATCTCTCCTCTTTCATTCATGATTTTATTTGGGTCCTTTCTCTTTTCTTTTTGATAAGTCTGGCCAGAGGTTTACAATCTTATTAATTCTTTCAAAGAACCAGCTCCTAGTTTCGTTGGTTTATTCTATTGTTTTTTTTGTTTTGTTTTCTATTTCATTGATTTCTGCTCTGATCTTTATGATTTCTCTTCTCCTGCTGGGTATAGGCTTTCTTTCTTGTTCTTTCTCCGGCTCCTTTAGGTGTAGAGTTAGGTTGTATTTGAGACCCTTCTTGTTTCTTTTTTTTTTCTTTTTCTTTTTTAATTTTTAAAGATTTTATTTATTTGACAGACAGAAATCACAAGTAGGCAGAGAGGCAGGTAGAGAGAGAGGAGGAAGCAGGCTCCTTGCTGAGCAGAGGGCCCGATGTGGGGCTCGATCCCAGGACCCCGGGATCATGACCTGAGCCGAAGGCAGAGGCTTTAACCCACTGAGCCACCCAGGCGCCCCTGAGAAAGGCTTGTACCACTATGTATTTTCCTCTCAGGACTGCCTTTGCTGTGTCCCACAGATTTTGAGCCATTGTGTTTTCATTATCATTTGTTTCCATGAATTTTTTCTATTCTTCTTTAATTTCCTGGTTGACCCATTCATTCTTTAGAAGGATGCTGTTTAGTCTCCATGTATTTGGGTTCTTTCCAAATTTTCCCTTGTGATTGAGTTCTAGCTTCAGAGCATTGTGGTCTGAAAATATTCAGGGAATGATCCCAATCTTTTGATACCGGTTGAGACCTGATTTATGACCCAGGATGTGATCTACTCTGGAGAATGTTCCATGTGCATTAGAGAAGAATGTGTATTCTGTTGCTTTGGGATGAAATGTTCTGAATATATCTGTTATGTCCATCTGCTTCAGTGTGTCATTTAAGGCCTTTATTTCCTTGATGATCTTTTGCTTGGATGATCTGTCCATTTCAGTGAGGGCAGTATTAAAGTCCCCTAGTATTATTGTATTTTTGTTGATATGTTTCTTTGATTTTGTTATTAATTGGTTTATATAGTTGGCTCCTCCCACGTTAGGGGCATAGGTATTTAAAATTGCTAGATCTTCCTGTCCAACAGGAAGATCTAACAATTTATATCATTTTATCCCAAAATGATATAAGTATAATGATATAACAATTTATACATTTCATCCCAAAATGATATAAATAACAATTTATACATTTCATCCCAAAAATGTATATAAGGGTAATAGAACAAACCAAATGTCCTTCCTCATCTCTTATTATAGTCATTGGCTTAAAATCTAATTGACCTGTTATAAGGATTGCTACCCCAGCTTTCTTCTGTTATCCATTAGCATGGTAAATTGTTTTCCACCCCCTCACTTTAAATCTGGAGGTGTCTTTGGGGCTGTAATGAGTTTCTTGTAGGTAGCATATTGATGGGTTTTGTTTTTTTATCTATTCTGATACCCTGTGTCTTTTGATTGGGGCATTTAGCCCATTTACATTCAGGGTAACTATTGAGCGATAAGAATTTAGTGCCATTATATTGCCTGTAAGGTGACTGTTACTGTGTATTGTCTCTGTTCCTTTCTGATCTACTATTTTTAGGCTCTCTCTTTGCTTAGAGGACCCCTTTCAATATTTCCTGTAGAGCTGGTTTGGTGTTTGCAAATTCCTTCAGTTTTTGTTTGTCCTGGAAGCTTTTTATCTCTCCTTCTATTTTCAATGATAGCCTAGCTGGATATAGTATTCTTGGCTGCATGTTTTTCTTGTTTAGCACTCTGAATATATCATGCCAGTTCTTTCTGGCCTGCCAGATCTCTGTGGATAAGTCTGCTGCCAATCTAATATTTTTACCATTGTATGTTACAGACTTCTTTTCCCGGGCTGCTTTCAGGATTTTGGCTTTGTCGCTAAGACTTGTAAATTCTACTATTAGGTGACGGTGTGTTGACCTATTCTTATTGATTTTGAGGGAGGTTCTCTGCACCTCCTGGATTTTGATGC
The DNA here is from genome assembly GCA_004024625.1 of Mellivora capensis. Classification (NCBI taxonomy): domain Eukaryota; kingdom Metazoa; phylum Chordata; class Mammalia; order Carnivora; family Mustelidae; genus Mellivora; species Mellivora capensis. The sequence continues at coordinate 13,246 of PISX010021013.1, forward strand.
TTGTTCCCTTTGCCATATTAGGGAAATTCTCTACAATAATTCTCTCCAATGTACCTTCTGCTCCCCTCTCTTTTCTTCTTCTGGAATCCCAATTATTCTAATGTTGTTTCATCTAATGGTGTCACTTATCTCTCGAATTCTCCCCTTGTGGTCCAGTGTTTGTTTGTCTCTCTTTTGCCCAGCTTCTTTATTCTCTGTCATTTGGTCTTCTATAATACTAATTCTTTCTTCTGCCTCATTTATCCTAGCAGTAGGAGCTTACATTTTTTATTGCACCTCATTAATAGCTTTTTTTTTCATTTCAACTTGGTTAGATTTTAGTTCTTTTATTTCTCCAGAAAGGGCTTTTATCTCTCCAGAGAGAGTTTCTCTAATATCTTCCATGCCTTTTTTGAGCCCAGCTAGAACCTTGAGAATCGTCATTCTGAACTCTAGATCTGACATATTACCCACGTCTGTATTGATTAGGTCCCTAGCCTTCCATACTGCTTCTTGTTTTTTTGGGGGGTGACTTTTTCCTCCTTGTCATTTTGTCCAGATAAGAGTATATGAAGGAGCAAATAAAATACTAAAAGGGTGGCAAAGACCCCAGGAAAATGTGCTTTAACCAAATCAGAAGAGACCCCAAATCATGGCGGGGGGGGGATAAAAAAGAGTTCAGAGGGACACCTGGGTGGCTCAGTTGGTTAAGCAGCTGTCTTCAGCTCAGGTCATGATCCCAGCGTCCTGGGATCGAGTCCCACATCGGGCTCCTTGCTTGGCAGGGAGCCTGCTTCTCCCTCTGCCTCTGCCTGACACTCTGTCTGCCTGTGCTCGCTCGCTCTCTCTCTCTGACAAATAAATAAAATCTTAAAAAAAAATAAAAAAAAAAGAAGTTCAGAAAAAAATTAAAAAAGAATACAAATAAAGAAAGAATATAAAAAAGAAAAAAAAAATATATATATATATTCGACTCGTGACTAGAACAGGGTCATTCACTTAATTTTGGGAGTATTTTGATCTCTTAGAAGAAACTACCTCCCAAAATTTTAAAGAATGAAAAATGTATATAAGGGTAAACACAATGAAGGGATGAAATATGCCTATAAAGGGGACGCCTGGGTGGCTCAGTTGGTTAAGCAGCTGCCTTCGGCTCAGGTCATGATCCCCCTGTCCTGGGATCGAGTGCCACATCGGGCTCCTTGCTCAGCAGGGACCCTGCTTCTCCCTCTACCTCTGCCTGCCACTCTGTCTGCCTGTGCTCGCTCGCTCTCTCTCTCTCTGACAAAAAAATAAACTTAAAAAAAAAAGAAAAAAAAAAAGAAACATGCCTATAAAGATTGCAAAATTTTTTTTTTTAATTTCTAAAAAAGGAGTTGATAAAGTAAATTGGTTGGGAGAATAAAGAAAAAGAATGTGGAGAGAATTTGCTCGGGCTGGAGACTAGAACAAGACCTGAGCTAGATTTAGGGTATATTTTGATCTATTAAAAGAAGTTGCACCCCAAACTTTTTAGAAGAAAAAACCTTATGTGTATACAAAAAATAAAGTTAAGTACAATGAAGGATAAAATATGACTATAATAATGAAGGTTCAAAAAAGATTATTATTATTATTATTATTTTATGAAAGGTATTGTTAAGATAAACTAGTTAAAATGTTAAAAAAGAAAAGGGAAAGGTTAAAAAATATTTAGCAGAAGAAAAAAAAATTAAATTAAGAAAATTAAATAAACTGCAAGACTAAAGAATCATGGGGAGAAAGCCATGAGTTCCGTGCTTTGCTTTTTCCCCCTTGGAATTCGCTGCTCTCCTTGGTAAGTAAACTTGGTCTTGGCTGGATTTCTTGTTGATCTTCTGGGGGAGGGGCCTATTGTAGTGATTCTCAAGTGTCTTTGCCCGAGGCGCAATTGCCCCGCCCTTACCAGGGACTGGGCTAAGTAATCCTCTTAGGTTCGCTTTCGGGAGCTTCCGAGCCTCCGGCCGGGAGGAGCCAAGAGCTCGGGACCCCACTCCTCCATGCGCCCTCAGAGAAAAGCCCCGGCCACTCCCGTCTCCCTCGCCTCTGGCTGCGCTCCGAGCTCACCCAGCCTGCGACCGGTTCAAAGTAACCCCGAGCTGAGAGCTCACTCCTCAGCTCTGTCTCTGTAGCCAGCTTCCCCGCTCCAATACCTGTGAGTTCTGCGACACTCAGACACCCCCGATCCTTCTGTGACCCTGCGGGACCTGGGGCCATGCTGACCCCTTGTGGCCTTCACCCCGGTTTAGCCTCTGGAGCGATGTCCCTCCGTGGAGCAGACTTTTAAAAGTCCCGATTTAGTGCTCCGTTGCTCCGCCGCTTGCCGGGAGCCGGCCCCTCCCCTGCGGTCTATCCTCCCGTCGCTTTGGATTCACTTCTCCGCCAGTCCTACCTTTCAGAAAGTGGTCAATTTTCTGTTTCCAGAATTGCTGTTCTTCTTCTCTTCCATCTCCTGCTGGATTTGTAGGTGTTTGCAGTGGTTTGATAAGCTATCTAGCTGATCTCCTGCTACCTGATGTCGTCTCAGCTGCTACTTCTCCGCCATCTTGACTCCTCCTCCTTGTTTTGCTCTTTTAATGTGAGTTTTCTGATTGAAGGACTGTGTTCTTTATCTTTTATAAACTATATCCATAATGCATTGTCTTTAATTTCCAGGTTGTCTTTTTAAAGTGAAATAAGAACTCAAACATATTTGCAAAAATCTTCTTCCCAATCTTTTCCATTTGCATTTTTCTGTACATGATTCAGGGCTTTTTTTTTTTTTAAACAATTTATTAAATTGTTAATTTGTTCTTTTCTAAAGAACTGTTCTCTTCCATGCTCATATACCATTAGTTGTATAAATAATGAAAGAAGTAACAAAAAGTACACCTGGAGAAAAAAAGATTTGGGAAAAAATACAAATTGTTCTTAGTAAGCATGCAGCTTATCTGTTGGTAGCAGAAATGAGAGAATATTAGACCATAATTTAGTACCCTTGAGCAGGGCTTGGGTGATGAACATAAATTATGGGCTTTGCAAGGAAAATTGGGATTCTTAGTTAATCCAATAGGTTAGTTAAGTAGAGGCCAGTTAAAAGGGCTCCCTCCATATTTACACATTTCTTAATACAGTAATATCAATCATGCATATATTATATGTTTCCTTTTTCCTCTTCACTTAGTTGAATTCAACCACCTACTTGTGGACATGTACTCAGTTACATATGGGGAATATCAAGATGAGTGGGGACTGGACCCTGAATGCAAAAAAGGTCATGCAAAGGTGATCACAAACAGCCATCCATATTTTCCACCAAGTGCAAAAACTAATAATAAATGGTTTTACCTATTAGAAATAGGCCCCATGCCATTTATTTTTATGTTAGCTTTTCTTCCAGTATTTTATATAATGTTTTACTGTATAATTTAGAGAAAGTGTTAAAGACATAAGAGCAACTAGATGAAAGTGTGTGCCCTCATCACTAATTGTTAGTCTACATTAGTTACAACTCTTAAATGTTCTTCATTCAAGTGTGAGGAGGGTTAAATTTAAATCTTTCTCAATCTCCTGAGATTTCTGAATCATCTCTGTATCTCTGAAAAAAACTGAACAGGATAGCATCTAGTGCTTTAGCAGATGGCTTTTTACTTATGAACATCTATATGTCATATGCCTCACTCATACTCCACTCCATGACTGGACACCATTATTTGGCCTTCCAGTACTTCTGAGCGATATTTGGCCAATGTTATTTTTTTTCTGATTTTCCTTCACCTTTTTGAAGTTTGTAGTAAACACAAAATGGAATAATTATTTGATGGTTAACATAGTGCAATTTTTTTTAAGTCTTTGCAATTAGATTCAGTTTTGTTACATTTCAAAATTAGTAAAGTGTTTTACCATTACTTTTTTTTTAAAAGATTTTATTTTCTTTAGAGAAAGAGAGAACGTGAATGGGTGATGGAAGAGAGATGGAAAGAATCTCAAGCACAGTCCTTGCTGAGCGCAGGGCTTGACTCGGGGCTCAATCTCAGGATCACAAGATCCTGACCTGACCCTAGGGCAAATCCTTAACTGACTGAGCCACTCAGGTGCCCCAAGAGAATATAAGACTTTAAAGGAAATGTAAAATCACCTTTGTTAGCCTCATCTTTCTGCTTATACCTATTATTTTTTATTCATCTTAATAAAATTGCAAATTCAGTGCCTGACATATACTTGGCACTTAGAAAAGTTTGTTAAATGAGTGTAACTGAAGTAATATAATTGCTTATGTAAGACTTCTCTTGTTTTAAGTGGCTTTTTTAATAAGATGTTTTCCATTTTTAAAGAAAGATAACAGAATTTTAGAAACAAAAAAGTAATGCTAATAGGAACCATAGCAATTATCTAGTCTATCTTTTCCAATTTTCAGATGAAACTGACAGCCAAAGAAATTAAGTGATTTAACAAATAGCAAGTTAAACTGACTTCACATTTTTAAGATGTATTACTGAACCATATGGTTTTATTTAGTTCAAAATTTTGATTCAACCAAGTTGTATGAAGTATGTGTAATGATGAAAGCACTGTAATTGAAGTGCTGAGCTTTAAAAATTAAAAAAAAAAAAAAAAAGGAACGAAACACAACATTTCTACCCACAAAGAGTTCATAAACTCTGTACTATCATTTGGGAACTGCTGAGATTTAATTTTCCAAATCAGAACTGGAATCTGGGCTAGAGATATGGATTTGAGAATTACTGACAACCAGTTGTTATAACTAAATGCATATGGTAAATGAGATCACACAAGAAAAGAAAATAAAACAAAAGAAATAGTTGAACTAAGGGTGGAGTCCTATTGGTGACTTGTTTATAAGATGAAAGAGTCAAGGGGAAAAAAAAAACACTTAGGAGGAGGATGATCGGAAGATAATAATAGTTCTTTGAAAATGAAGGGACTTAGAAAATCAAGGAGTGAGTGATGGGTTCTGTTATATACTTTGAAGAAAAGCCAATCATGATGGAGACTTAAAAGACAACATTGAAATAAAAAATTCAGAATCCTCAAGGATTCTTGCAAAAGTGCTTTTGCTACTAAGGGGGTAGTATGTTAAGGGCCACAATCCAGATTGCAAAGAATTTTGAAAAGAAGAGATGGACAGGAACATAAAAGTCAAAGATTAACATTTTCCAGAATTTATTTTGCTAGTAGCTTCATAGGTTTTAATAGCTATTACTTGAAAAATATAAAGAAGTTTGGGGCAGAGTTCAATTGTGAAATATTTTTGGGAAACAATTTAAAAAGTTAATTTTGCTGTAGAACTTCTCAGAAAATTTATTTGGCAATGGGAATGGGGAATATCCACAAAAGGGTATATTTGGTCATCTACTTTCTTAAATAAAAAATTAACACTTTTTGAGATTAATATTCTACATTAGTCACCTGGGAAATTTTGTTTTGTAATAAAAAGAAGAAACTAAAATGTTTAACATTAATAAAGAGAGAAGGGAAAGAAAGAGTGGGATTTAGAAAAGAACTTTCCCCAGTTTTATTGAGATATAATTATGTAACAGTTAAGGTATACAGTGTTGATTTGATACATTTATATATTGCAAAATGATGACCACCATAGTGTTGGCTAACACTTCCCTCATATCACATAATTACCATTTCTTTTTTGTGATGAGAACATTCAAATATATTAAACAGTTTTATTAACTATAATCACCATGCTATGCTTTACATTAGGTCTCCAGAACTTTTACATCTTAAAACTGGAAATTTGTACTCTGGTTACAATTTCCCCTTTCCCCCCAACCCTCCTGCCTCTGGTAACCACCATTCTAGTCTCTCTTTCTACAAATTGTTTGTTTGTTTGTTTGTTAGATTCCATATGTAAATGAGATAATACAGTATTTTTCTTCCTGTGTCTGACTTAGTGCACTTAGCATTATGCTCTTAAGGTCTATCCATATTGTCACAAATTGCAGGATGTCCTTCTTTCTAATGACTGAATAATATTTTTGTATGTATCCATCCTACATCTTCTTTATCCATTCATATATTGAAGGACACTTATGCTGTTATCGTATCTTGGCTACTGTGAATAATACTACATTGAACATGAGATTGTTTGCATCTCTTCAAGATCCTGTTTTCATTTCCTTTGTATATATACCTAGAAGTAGGATTGTTGGATCATGTGGTAGTTCTATTTTTAATTTTTTGAGGAAGCTTCATACATTTTCAATAGCAGCTCCACCAGTTTATCTTCCCGTCAGCAGTGCACAAGTATTCCCTTTTCTCCACATCCTCTCCAACACTTGTTATCTCTTGGCTTTTGATATAACCATTCTCATGTGCAAGGTGATGTCTTGTGTTTTTATTTGCATTTCCCTGATGATTAGTGATGTTGAGTATATTTTCATGTGCCGGTTGGCCATTTGTAGGTGTTCTTCAGAAAAATATAAGAAGATTGATATCATATAAAGCACTTTTACTGACCATGAGAGTATAGAAATAGAAATCAATTGTAAAGAGAAAACTGAAAAATCCACAAATATTTGGAGATTAAACAACATGCTACAGAACAACCAGTGGAGCAAAGAAGATACAAAAGGGAAACAAACAAAAATCTTCAGACATATGAAATTACAACATATCAAAACCTATGGAATACAGCAAAATGCAACATATTAAAACTTGTAGTACACAGTTCTAAGAAAGACTTTTATACAGTGGTAAACACCTACAATAAGAAAAAGGAAAGATCTCACATAAACAACCTGACTTTATACCTCCAGGAACTAGTAAAAGAAGAACAAACTATTGTCAAAGTTAAAAGAAGAAAAGAAATAATAAAGATTGGAGCAGAAAGAAATGAAGAAGAGTCTAAAGAGATAGTAGAAATGATCCATGAAACTAATTGCTGGTATTGTGAAAAGAAAACAAAATACATAAACCCTTAGCTAGACTTAGGAAGAAAGAGAGAGGATTCAAACAAACTTGTAAATGAAAGAGGAGATGTGACAACTGATACTACACAAATACAAAGAACATGAAAAGCTACTGAGAACAATTATACATCAATGAATTGGGATGGACTAGAAAAGATGGATAAATTCTTAGTAAGTGCCTTTGCTTGCATTATATCCCTGCTCATTTTCTGGCCCTCCCAAACCTTATTTGCAAATTTTAGTTTAAACACTGTTAGAAGAATACTGTTAACTACAAAAAGATTGTTTTTTAGGGTGCGTGAGTGGCTCAGTTGTTAAGCATCTGCATTTAGCTCAGGTCATGATCCCAGGGTCCTAGGATGGAGCCCCACGTTGGGCTCCCTGCTCAGTGGGAAGTCTGCTTCTCCCTCTCCCTCTGCTGCTCCCCTGTTTGTGTTCCCTCTCTCACTGTGTCTCTCTCTGTCAAATAAATAAAATCTTTTTAAAAATACTGTTTTGTACTTTTTTCCTTTTTAAAAAAAATTAAAAGTATTTTTCTGTTTATGAGGCTTTTTTTTTTTTTCCCCCCGTATAGCAAGTGGATGCTCTAGGGAGTGACCCTCCATCACTTGTCTTTGTCTCAGGAACATGATTTGCTCTGTGGCTTGGCATTTTAGAGCTGTCCTTTTTTGGTAAGTCTTGAAAAAGCTATCTTTTCACATTGTTTGACAGAAGTAAAATGGTATCCTCACCTAAAATGTCACCTGCACTAGATTGGCATTATGCTTGGAAATACAAGTATCAGAATAATTCCCAAAGAGATCTCTCTGTGTTTATCTCCAAAATGTTTCTACATATTGGTATCTAAGAGGATAGATATTGGTTATTTTATTAGGTCAAACTTTAATCCCTGATAGAGAGCAAAGAAATTATAAAAATGGGGCCTAGGACAGATACATTTTCCTTTAGTCATTAAACATTAGTGATGGAAAGGAAAATAGAGTTATTTGAATTGTGTGGTTAGTAAAATGAATTTAGAAAAATCCACATTCTGGTACCATTGTGGAGAAAGGAGGTGAGCTAAATTAGCAAGTTTCCTGGTTCCTCAATTTTCTTCCTCTATGGCATTTCTTTGAGTTTCTTTTTACACTGTGGTCTTCTTTATTAGATGAAAAAATATTTGAAATCAATGGTCTAAATATTTTACATCAAAAAGGTGGAAAATTAGTTTCTAAGGGATTAAATTATTTTTCCCACATCATAACTCTAATAAAAGACATAATTGAAACTAGGACCATGGTTTCTTGAGTTTAAATGCTTTGTGTTTTTTATTTCACTTTTTTATTAAAGATCTAAGAACCCAATTGTAATGTCATGATATATTGGACACGATGTCTTGAAAAAGAAAAAAAATGGAAAGAATATAGGGAAAAAATTACAAAGAAGATTGAAATTCTTTCTCCATCTGCTTGAATTCATTATAGATACTGAAAGGGATAAAAAAATTTAAATAATAGAATTTTGTCCAAAATCCATGGCCTATTAATCCAGATCAGGATTTCTCAACCTCAGCACTACTGAATTTTATTTTATTTTTTCCCCTGGGCATTATAGGATGTTTAGCAGCATTCCTGGCCTCAACCAACTAGATTTGTGAAGAGATCTCTCAATCATGACAATTGAAAATATCTCCAGACAATGCCAAACATCCACTGGGGGGCAATATCACCTACAGGTAAGAACCACTGATCTAGAGTATCCAATTCAGAATTGAGAGAACTAATTGAAGCTATGCTACCATATGTTAGTTATTGTGTGTGTACATGTGTTCCAAGATTTTAAGCAGTACAGTCAGATATTTTCAAATTCTAGGGAAAATATTTGGGACAATAAGAAGTGAGGTAGGTGTGGAAGTCAAGGCTTAATATATAGAAATGAAGTGGGATGCATGTGAGTTGATTATATGCCTAGTGGGTATGGTGAGTCAACAAAAATAGTTGATATTGTAATTTAATAGAACTCAGTTACCACGAATACTTGTGTGACCCCTTGGCAAAGCAATTAAACTTGAGAGCATGGTGATGGTGACAGAATTTCTTTAAGCTTGCCATTTTGATGCATGCATGTGTTTCAGAGTGGAAAATGGAAAAAGTCATGAAGAAAGGGCTGTCTTGAGGAATAGACTATGATATTCTATGTAACTTCTGTCTTGAAATTACTCCTTTGCTACCTAAAAACAAGATCTGTAAATTAGCTTCCCATTATTACAATAAAAAGGAGTTATATGTTGGTTTCTTCTCTTCCACCTTCCTCTCCTCCTCCTCCTCTTTGTATTTAGTGAGCAACTATTATTTACAGCGTGGATTGCTTTTCTTTTGCCCACATAGTTCTATTGAGTCTTTCGACCCCTGGATGATCACTTCCTTGTGCAAAGCATGACTCAGTTTTGCCCAATATTATTACTTTTAGATATTTTTTATGTTTGTTTTATGGCCATTGGCATAGAGATCTCTTTATTACTTTTAGATTTTGACCTTTAATGGTCCTGGGCAATCTGTGATTGTCTTATCTGCCAATGCAAGGAGCCTGGCCACAAGAGGGGAGAATAAAACCAACAGTCAAAGAGATGCAAAGCCAAATAACCCTGAAAGACAAACAGCCCCAAGATGTTTTTAAGTACCTGGATCCAGCCATATCTGAAGTTCATTTTTCCCTTTGGACATCCAACAGTATGACTCAACAAAATTATCTCTTTTTGTTTCATCTAGTTTGTGTTAGGTTTCCATCATTTACAGTTGAAGAAGTTCCGCTCAGTATAGTGAATATTCCCAGTGAGCAAATGTGGGCAAGGCATTGCAAATACAGAGACAGCAGAGTGGCAGCTAAAGAAGTAAAAGATCAACCGGATAACAGCAAAGGGTAGAAAACCCCTTGAACTTTAATGCAGTGAATAATGAAAAAAGTAGTGAGTGTGTGACTTATCTTGCAAGCCTGTTCCTCAAGGACAAGCAAGGCATCAGAGAAAAATGACCTCATAACAGATTGAAATAGAGACGATAATGGAGGAGGAAAATGTCCAGAATCAAACCAGTGACTTTGTCCTTCTATTCACCTACTCTTTGCAAATTCTAATGATGGAGGACAAAGAGTTCAACTCACCTGTGTAAGAGTTGTAACATTTATTTATTCAACCCAACATTTCCAAGTCAACAACCAAGAAGGAGGGATTCTAACTTGATAAAGATTGAGTCTTTGTAGTCTTTATAAAAGATTTTAGTCTAGGGAGAAAAGAAAATTCAAGAAATCATGTACAACATGATAGCTACTGTGGTGTAGGCAAGCACAGAATGTGATGGGAAATTCACTCTTTTGTTGTGGCTTCTTCAGCTGTAAGTGACAGAAAACAATTCAAACTAACTTAAGTAGGAAAAAACTCTTGTGTGGACATGCATTCAGGTACAGCTGAACTCTAGATTTCAAACCATGACACTAGAACTCTGTCTTCTCTCTGCCTCTTAGTTTTGTTTACTTGTGTATTGACTTTACCCTCAGGAAATCTCTTTTCTTGTGTGGAAAGGACCAGTGGTAGCTCTGGGTTAACATCATTAGAGGTCATGAATCCAAAGGTAAAAGTTACCTCTCTTTCCCAAATGATACAGAGTGACTCTGCTTTAGTCTAAGACCCATTTCTGGACCAATCCCTGTATCTAAGTGAATATGTGGCAGCCTTGTCCATGTTCTACTTCTGCAGTTGGGTGCTTGGGCCATGAGACTAACAGATATTCCAAGATAAGGAGAAGTGTGAGAGAGAGTGTTATCTGAAGAAAAAAGAAGCTGTATAGTCAAGATCATTTTTTAATGTTATCATGTTAATTAACATTGTTATTGTACATGTGCTTCAGTTTCTTGACCCATCTTGGGTGGGACCTGGGAATTGTTAGGTGACATCTGAACTAACTGTTTAGAAGTGTAGTATTTATATGACCACCACTGATTTAGGCTGAAAAACAAGAGGATGTATTAATATAGAGGATTCAGCATAATTAGGTAGGCAAGTTTTGGCAAAATTCACTGATGTCTACATATGCACAAATATTATCTATCATTTAATGAGTATTGATCATGTGCTAGGAATTTACTGAGTAAGCTCTTTAATTTAATCATCTCATTCAGTTCTCCCAAATTTTATTTTATTTTATTTTATTTTAGATTTTTTTATTTATTTTACAGACAGAAATCACAAGTAGGCAGAGAGGCAGGCAGAGAGAGAGGAGGAAGCAGGCTCTCCGCTGAGCAGAGAGCCCGATGCGGGGCTCGATCCCAGGACCCCAGGATCATGACCTGAGCCGAAGGCAGAGGCTTTAACCCACTGAGCCACCCAGGCGCCCCTCTCCCAAATTTTATAAGGTAAATATTACTCTCCTTCTCAAATTGCAAATGATGTTCAGTAAGTTTAAGTGACTTACCCAACCAGTAAGTGATAGAGAATGTAGTAAATTTACCCAAGGAGTAAGTGATAGAGAATTGATTGAAACATGGAAAGCATGAAATAAGAATTTGAATATTTAATATTCATTTAATATGACTTTGTATTTAGGATGACCATACATCTTAGCTTAGGCCTCTTATCTTCATGTAACTATTAATAGCCTCCCTTCTACTACAAAAAAAAAATAATAATGTCCAGATTTGGACAGCAAGTTATATGATCACCCTAATTCTGCTTCCTTCATTAGTATATATGAACTCCCATATATTTTATATATATGCCTTTCATTCAAAATGATTTTGGTAAAACTTTTAGGAGAAGAGCTTCAGATCTGCAGAGAAGTTGCAATGTTAGTTCAGAGAGTTCTGATGAACTCCACACCCAGTTTCCCCTATTATTAGCATCTTACATAATTTATCACAACTAATGACCAGTAGTGACATATTTTTATTAACTAGAGTCCATGCTTAATTCATTTTTTCTTAGTTTTTATTTTATGTCTTTTGTTGTTGTTGTTATTGTTGTTACAAGATCCCATCCAGGACGCTGCATTATATTTAGTCATGTCTCCTTAGGGTCCTCTTAATTTTGACAGTTTCTCAAGCTGTCTTTGTTTTTTGTTTTGTTTTGTTTTGTTTTGTTTTAAGATATATTTATTTGAGAGAGAGAGAGAGTGAGCGGTGGGGAGGGGCAGAGGGAGAGAGAATCTTTATCAGACTCTCCGTTGAGCTTAGAGTCCAGTGTGGGGCTCTGTCTTATGAACCTGAGATCATAACCTGACCCAAAGTTAAGAGTCAGATGGGTAACCAACTGAGCCAGCCAGGCACCTCTGGGCTGTCCCTTTTTTTTTTTTTTTTTAAGATTTTTAATTTTATTTATTTGAGAGAAAGAGTGAGAGAGAGCATGAAAGGCAGAGGCCAGAGGGAGACGCAGACTCCCTGAGTAGCTGGCAGCCCGATGTGGGACTCGATCCAGGGACTCTGGGATCATGACCTGAGCCACAGGCAGTCGCTTAATCAACTGAGCCACCCAGGCACCCTGTCCTTGTTTTTGATGACACTGACACTTTTGAAAAGTACTGCTCAGATGTTTTATAGACTGTTTCATAATTGGGATTTTTTTGATGTTTTTCTCACTATTAGAATGAGACTGTGGATTTGGGGGAAAAAAAACACAGAGGTTAAATACCAATTTTATTACATCAAATCAAGGGTAAATACCATCCATACAGCTTACCACTATTGATGTTAACCTGGATTACCTGGATGAGGTGCTGTTGGACATGTTTTTTCACTGTGAAGTTACTCTTTTAAAATGGGGACGCCTGGGTGGCTCAGTTGGTTAAGCGGCTGCCTTCAGCTCAGGTCATGATCCCAGCGTCCTGGGATCAAGTCCCACATCGGGCTCCTTGCTCGGCAGGGAACCTGCTTCTCCCTCTGCCTCTGCCTGACACTCTGTCTGCCTGTGCTCGCGCTCTCTCTCTCTCCCTCTCTCTCTGACAAATTAAAAAAAAAATTAAAATGATTATTAAGCTTTTCAATGTATATTTACATAGAAAAAATGCTCTCATCTTAAGTGTATGAATCCATTACCTTTGACAGATACATGAACCCATGTAATCACTATCACAATTGAGGTTTAGAACCCTCTAAAATTGTTTTAACTTCTGTTAATTCAAGAATTCTTTCGGTTATAATTGAGCCAGAAATATTCCAACTGTAGCAGACATATTATACAACTTTGAATTGCTCTGAAAACAAATAGCTGGGTTGTTAACTATATTTGACTCTACCAGATTACTTTTTAAGACTGGCTATCTCTCCACATATCTTTTCTGAATGGAATAATTAGGACATGCAGGATTTACCATCCCATGGGCTTAAAACCTTGTCCCATTGTAGAAACATGAACATGAACACATCTCCTAAGAAAAGGAGATTAAAAATAAATCACAAGGAACCAATGGTTTCCTTTGTAACTGCTGAGTATGTGACAAGATGTGAAGAAGTCTGATATGACTTTGATAAATCTAGCATAGAGAAGACTATTTTGGATCAAATCATGGGATACCACTTCCTGAAGAACAAGGATGTCAAGCAAGAGAATCCAATGGTATTTTATATTAAAAAAATTTCTAAGAGTGTACCTGAAGTAGGAGTAAGGCTTTATCAGTATCTTCTAAAAGCACTTTTATCAATGCCTTTTTGAAAGTATGTGTTACAACATTAACCACTGTTCAATTTATGGGAAAATCATTTTTTATAAGAAGCAACACAAATATAAAAGTTCATGAGGAGACATTATGCAAGTTTATATTTTATCAATAATTATAAAAATCATGGCATATAATTAAACTGAGAGAAATGTTAAAATTCAGAAAGTAAAAAAAAATCTCTTGAGGTTATACATGCTAAAAATAGATAAAAGAAGAGCTGCATAATTTGCCCAGATCGTAGGATTTTTTTTACCTTTTATATAAACTTTATTGAGGTATAATTGAAATAAACAAAAATGCATGCATTTTTAATATAGTGGTTAATGAGTTTATAAACATATCAACTAAGTATGATTTTATATAAGAAACATCACTGCAATCAAGATAGAGACCATTTCCATCACCCTGGAAATAACCCTTATTCCCCTATGTTTTCAATCCAGTCCCTGTTCCAAGGCCCAGGCTGAACTGCTATCATTGTTTGTTAATTTTGACTCTCCTAGAATTTCATATAAAAGGTGTCATATAGAATGCACTCCTTTTTTAGTCTTTCTTTTTAAACTTGGTATAATATTTTTAAGATTTACTTGTGATATGTGTATCAGTGGTTTCTTTATTTCTATAGCCAAGTAGTATTCCATTATATGGAAACTCCACAGTATATTTATCCATTTAATGGTCATTTGAGTTGTTTCCATTTTATAATTATTTTGGATAACACCACCATAAACATAAATCTCTGTGGACATACATTTTTTATTTCCTTGGGTAAAAGTGGAAATGTGAGGGCTGCATGTTGAACTTTATAAGAAACTGAGAAAGAGTTTTCTAAAGTAGTTGTACCGTTTTACTAGCAGTGGATGAAATTACTAGTTCTTCTGTGTTTTTGCTAACTCAAATGTCTAGTCTTTTTAAATTTAAATTTAATTTTAATTTTAAATTTTTAAATTTTAGCTATTTTAATAGGTAGTAGGATCATTTGTTGATTAAATTCACCAGGGAAAAAATCTTGAATTTTCATTGTGTGGAAGAATTTTTACATATTACTTTATTAATCTTATTTAAATAGATTTATTGAGGGAGCCTCAAACTCTTTCTCATGTACTCCCTCCCCTTTAAACTTGCTACATATTCTCTACTGGCGACTCCTCATTTTGCAAGACCCCCATGCAACCCCTAAAGGCTCAGTAAAACAAATAAAAATACAGAATGGAAAGTTTAATACACTATGGTTGATACTATTTAAAAGAAGCAGCAGTAGGGGTGCCTGGATGGTGTAGTTGGTTGAACATCCAGCTCAGGCTCAAGTCATGATATCAGTGTCCTGGTATCGAGGCCCACATCAGGCTCCAAACTCCACAGAGTCTGTTTGAGAATCTCTCTCTCCCCATCCCTTTGCCCCTCTTGCTTATGCTCTCTCTCTCTCTAAAATAAATAAATAAATCTTTAAAAAAGAAAAGAAAAGAAGCAGCAGAAGCATAGCAAATCAGTATGTAACAATTTTACCGCACACAACCATGGAAAAAATTTACCTATAAAATTCACCAATTTTAAGTATATGACTTAATTATTTTTAGTAACTTTGCCATCAAAATAAAAGTGCAACCATCAACATAAATCAGTTTTAGAACATTTTCATTCCCCCTGATAAGGTCCTTTATACATATTTCAAGTTAATCTCCATTCCTACCACTGCCCCAGGCAATCACATGAAGGTTTTAATCATAAAGGAAATTTTTTATTTCCTTTATGCTGAGCAGGGGCTCGATCCCAGGACCCTGGAATCATGATCTGAGCTGAAGGCAGCCGCTTAACCAACTGAGCCACCTAGGCACCCCTCTTTTTTCTTTTTTCTTAATCTGCCCACCTAGACACTGAATTTTTCTGATCTTTACAAGGAATAGCTTGTGGCATTATTGATTTTTCTCTTTTTGCCCCTTTCTCTTTCCTTGACTTATGCTCTTTATTCTTTATTTCTTTCTAGTTACAGTGGCTTTATTTTATTTTTCCAGTTTCTAATGCCAAATCTGATTATTGAATTTAGTATATATATATTTTTTTTCTCATATAAGGATTTAAGTTATAAATCTCTCCCTAAGGGCTACTTTAGCTATAGTCAACAAATTTTGACAGAATGTTTTCATTATCATTTGAAAATATTTTACTTTTCATTATCATTTAAAAATAATTTATCTGGGTATTTTTGTTTGAACTGTTATTTGGAAGTGTATTGTTTGATTTTTATATATTAGGGGAATTTTTCAGATACTTTGTTACTGATTTTTAAGTTAATGACATTATCAGAATAAGTTCAGTACTTTAAATGTACTGTGACTTGTCTGTGGAACAATATGTGGTCTATCTTGATTGATGCCTTGTGTTTCTTCAAGTTCATCTCTCTTCTTATGCAGTGTACACCTGCTGTTACATTCCTGCAGTGAATTTCAAATAATGTATTTTTCAGCTCTAGACATTCCATTTGGCTCATCTTATGTTTTTTTCTACTCTCCTCATTGTATTCATATTTTCCTCAAATTCTTGAATATACTTACATGAGCTGTTTATATTCCTTTCTATTGTTGTGTCACAAACTACCACAAATTCAGTGGCATTGAAACAGAACTCATTTATTTCACAGCTCTGTAGATATAGAAGTATGGGTGAGCTTGGCTGGGTTCTTTCCTGAGGCTCTCACAGTTCTCAAGTCAAAGCAGCGGTCACTGAGGCTACTCAATTACCTGAAGGATCTGGGGGAAGAATCTACTTCCAGACTTATTCATGTTATTAACAGAATTCAGTTCCTTGCAACTGTAGGTCTGATGTCCTTTCGTCTTATTGGCTATCATCCAGGGACCAGACAGATGCTAGGACCACTCTCAAGTATATATATATGGCTTCCTCCCTTTCAGGAACAAAGAACCTCCATCATGTTGAATCCCTCTCAACACTTACAGTCTCTCTGATTTAATCTTTTACAAGCAGTCAAAGCAAAGTATCTGCCTTTAAAGGACTTATGTAATTAAGTTAGGCTCACCTGGCTAATGTTGAAGGACACAGAAATTCATTTAGATGGCTATGTTCGGAGATTTTGAAAATAGAGCTATTATAAAATATAAAATACTCAGTTAATATTTACTGAAACATATCATACCTTGATAGATTGGGTTAAAGAATACACTAATACTGTAGTAAAAGAGATACTTGGAAATTAGGAAGGAGGACATGCCCTTGGTTTACTTCAAATGAGGTGTTGAACTTGAAACTTGATGTAGGCAAGTGTTGTACTTGGCAGTTTCAAAGTTTAGGGATAGGGCTCCAACTGGTTGGGAGTAGCAGCTCAGTAAGATGTAATAGAGTACGACACAGGAAGGAAGTCCTGACAAAAATAGGGCAGCTTGTTCAGGATCTTAATGTACAGTAGAGATATTCATAGCCACATGAATACCTAGATGGCTGATTGAGAACAGATATACCCTACCTCTTGTTATAACTGTACACATGAGTGTAGGAAGGGGTAGAAGGCAGGAATTGGGCAAAAGATTACTTACTATCCACTGGGCATACCCTGAAGATACTTCACTTGGGAGGAACAATCTTAGAATCACTCTGCTGATAGGGATCAGTGTCTAATACATAGACAGACAAGATAGTATAGTAGTTAAAAGCATGATTAGTTAACTTAAAGATGGATGTAAACTCTGCTTTTTGTACCCATGAGTTAGGGGGCAGAATAATTAAAACACAGACCTTGGAAGTAGACTTCCTTATCCCTGGTGCTTCCTAGATTTATGTCCTTGGCAAGTCTCTTAAATTTGTACCTTAACTTCTTTATCTGAAATATGAGAGTGATGATAATACCTACCTTACATGCATTGGGGATTAAATAAATCCTCAGTTTATTATGAGGATTAAGTAAACCAACATATGTATACCATTAGAACAGTACCTGGGGCATAGTAAGTGCAAGGTAAGTGTTAGCCATCCTAATTATTTCTTGTATAAAATTAGGATAATAATAATAGTAACTCTTTTATAGGTTTAACATAGAGTTTAAATGAGTCACTGCATATCAACTGCTCATTCTAGTGCCTAATAGATAGTAGGTGCTTAATAAAACAGACTAAACCTCACACATTGGTCATGGTTGATTCAAGAAATCCAGGAGATTCAACTATTAGGTTCAAATGCACCATTGCTCATAGATAAGCAGGAGTCAGGAATATATTGGTGTGATTCTTCCAAGTAATGAAGCAAATTCTACTACTTTAGAATTACTACTAGTTGTAGATAGGTAAAATAACACACCCTATATATCTTACGCACATGCAAAAACCTGTACTATTGCTACAGAGATGAACATAAGTTATATTTTGAAGAGAATTTTACAATCTATCAGTTATAATTTTACTTTTCATTCAACTGGTCATTTGAAATCACTATCATTTGGAGCTTGATATGGTCAGGGTCTGGATTCCCATTAAGAGCTAACTCTTAAATTAATACACTCCTGTGTCAGAGTTCAAAACTTTCTATAGATCATTCTCATGGGAATCTAAAAATCAGTAGCTGTTTTTCTTTTAATCATGTGCTTATCATTAAGCAGTAATGATTTAAATTAACATCCTTAATTTTGAGATACCCAACTCAAATGAATTACTAGTCTGAGCAGAGAATGGTATATATTGGGTGACAAAATGGAATGTTCAGAAACAAAAGCAGCTTCAGGCAGTGCTGGATCTAGGGTTCCAGATTATTTCGTAAGGGTTCTACCTTTTTCTTTACACCTTTAATCTGCTTCCCTGTGTGGATTAGTTTATTCTCATACAGACTTTGTTCATGTGGTAGGAAAAAATGGGAATCTCCACTTTCTATCTTCATAGATAAGAAATCAAGAGGAATAGACCTGCCTTCTTTCAATATTATTCATCAAATCTCAGGTCCTTTACCTGTCCTTGAATTCTTCAGCTTCATCAGGGGAAGGGAGATCTCACTTCTGTCAACCCTGCATCTGAGTTTGAGTTGGTAAGGCATTATGATTGATAGCTCCAACCCAACTCATAGAGGCCGAAAAGTATTCTTTTCCAAAAGAATAGTTGATGATGTTACCAAAGGAACAGCAGGAATTTCCTCCCCTATCAACATAGAGGGTATAAAAAAATCAGAATTTCTTAACTAGATGGGATCAGGAAGTAGATGTTGGGTGACACAAGAGGTCTACTCAAATAAGTATGACAGGAAAGTATAACAGATGAAAGAGAACATATTTTCTCTTTCTCTCTTCTCTTTCTCTTTCCATTAAATGACCTCCACTCAGTAGTGCAATGCACATGTAAGATTGTATTAAATAAACAAGCAAAACAATAAAAACAACAAAACAGTACAAAACAAACAAAACAATAAAAACAAAACACAACTATGGCTGAAGATTTAGATAAAGGATGGAAGAATAGCCAGACTATCTTAGCAGCAATAGCAGGAGTAGCAGCAGGTAAGGTGGACAGCTTCGTAAATTACTAATTGGATTTAAATAGAGAGGGAATTGGAAGTGGAGACATTATTTTCTGTAGAAATATTATGGGCAGAGGAGAACAACGAAAAAAATAAAACTGAGATGATTAAGAAAACACAATGCTGAAAAGATAAAATTAGGACTGAGCCCTTAACCTGAGTTACACATTTTTTAATTAATCCTTGGGTGAGGACAGATTAAGGACTCCACAAAACCAAGCCTGTTTTATGTTTATCACTTGTTTATCATCTGTTTATCACTTTATGATGTATGATCCTTGGGCCTAAAACTAGATTCTCTTCCAGTTAAGTATGATGCTAGAATGATGACTGGCCTGGCCCAGTTTTAGATTAACCAGACTTACAGATAAGATTTTTGATTCATAAAATCTCAGAAAAACAAAAAACAAATACTGTGTCACCTGTTAGGTTCCAGATCCCATGCTCTGTAGCTAAAGATATAAAGATGAATTATATTCTATAAGTACTGGATGTCTGCAGATTTTGCAAGCTCAGCATCACTTCCCTGTTTCTCTGGTAACAGATCACTCTTTTCATTTGTTTAAAATGGTGCTAGTGTCTGGCTTCTTGCCCTTCCTCAACCAGACGGGGATACTGGTCCAAGAATTAACACTGGACTCAGGAAGAACCAATGGAAGCTTTCTTTTATAGTTAATCAAGAGCTTTAAGGTTAGAGTATTTCAATCTTTGGCAATTTTTGTAAAACAAAGTTATTTTGAAATCTACTAATTATCCTTTAAGTTCTAGAAATTGCATTTCATGACTAAGAGGGCAGCAAATTATCTGATACCGTTTCTGCTCTGACCACTTTGTGTTTCAGTCACTGTCAAATAAAGGCAGTGGGGAATAGCAAAACCAGTTCTGATTCATTCAACACATGAGTGCTTCTTAGGTACAAAACACCATTCTAAACATTGTCCTGGAGAAAAACATAAATAATACCAGCCCTTACCCTCAAGGGCCTTACAACATAGCAAGGGAAATAAGACATGAACACAGATGACTGCAATAAAATGAAGATAGTGATTGCTGCCAGATGTTTAGGGAGAATGAGCAAAGCAAAGAGAGAACACAGAATAAGGCAACATTCAGTAGTCAGCCAAGAAATATTTATTGAGCAATCATAAGATGTGAAATGGACATGGAAGAGTAAAATGTGGACTGGGATAATGGGCACGTGAAAAATCAGGTGACATGACTTGTTACTCAACTTTCTAAATATGTTTTTTTGTCACCAAGTTTGTAATAAATATCCTTAAATTAAAAACTGAATAAAGATATTGTTCTCTGAAATACAGACTGGGGCAATGATGCTTAAACAGTAGGATAGTAGTACTTGTGTTCCCAAGTATGCCTTCCTATTGCTTTCTTCTCTTTCCCTTTCCACATTAGCTGAGGGTACCTCAAAATACCCATTTCAGGTCTTCCACCCTTTTTGAGCTGGTGTTTTAGAACAGGTGAATTAGAACAAGACCCTATGGCTTCAAACAACAGAAAGAAAATAGTATAAAACTGAAAAAAAAATCCAGAGGCAATCTTGATGGCATGTCTAGATCCAAGACTTCAAATGTTTAAATTAAGTCCCTAACTCTCTTTATCTTTCTCCTTTCCTTTTTCCCCTCTCCTATATCTCTTATTATAGAATTCAAATATCTCTCTGTTTTTGTGGAAGCTCCTGGCACAGCTATCAGCTTGTATCCTTAAAGCTCCAGGGAAGAGTAGGGGTTATGATAGTGTAAGGTTGTAGCAGGGCATCCCATCTAAGATTGATCGATACTCACATTGTACACAGAAGTAGATTAGTATATTAATTACAGCACTGGTTTTGTTTTTAATTTTTTAATTTTTTTTATAAACATATAATGTATTTTTATCCCCAGGGGTACATGTCTGTGAATCGCCAGGTTTACACACTTCACAGCACTAACCATAGCACATACCCTCCCCAATGTCCATTACCCCACCCCCTCTCCCGATCCTCCTCCCCCCCAGCAACCCTCAGTTTGTTTTGTGAGATTAAGAGTCACTTATGGTTTGTCTCCCTCCCAATCCCATCGTTTCTTTTCTTCTTTTACTACCTCCCAACCCCTCATGTTGCATCTCCACTTCCTCATATCAGGGAGATCATATGATAGTTGTCTTTCTCTGATTGACTTATTTCACTAAGCATGATACCCTCTAGT